>CM042330.1:23706012-23908512 GCA_023566125.1 Zingel zingel
ATTGTCCCCGTGGGGCAGTTGGGTTTACGCAAGGCACTTCATGACAAGACTTCAGACATATGATACAAACAAATAAATAATCCCTACACCAGTCATCGACAGACATAACATGAAGTACATCACACACTACAATACATCCTTGGTATGACCAGGCCAGCTGGACAGCTTATTGACTGATTTAAGGCTTATATGGCTTGTGGTACAAAAGAGAATTTGGATCTGTTCTTGGTCAGAAGGGGCAGGCAGAAACGACACCTAGATGGCAGTAGTTTAAAATGAGATGCCAGGAGGGGTGTGCAGTCACCTACAATGCTATTGGCCTTTCTCACCAGTCTGTCTTTGTAAATGTGTTCAATGCTCGGTAGTGTTATCACAAGTAACTTGCTGGCAGTTGTAACTGTTTTTCTGGTTGTTTTTTTCTGTGACTCAGTGGCATTTCTGAACCAACAGATAATACAGCAAGTTAAAACATTTTCAATGAAAGCAGTATAGCCGGTGAGGAAGGAGGTAACATGAATTAGAATGAAGAGGAGTCGGATTCTGATGAAAGACGAAACTGTCTTGTTTCTAGAAATATTTGATTAACAAGGTCTTCAGAAATGTGTGGTTGAACAGTTGGAATAATAAAGTATGTTTTGTAATGTATTTGTAGTAAGAATGTCGGATTATTTGTTAAAGTTCTCTGGTTTGTGGATTTGGAAGATAATAGCACGTTTGCACATATCAATCGTATGTCTGTGCACAAAAATGGGGTCAGAGTGTGGTTGGACTAGCTTAGCATAAAGACTGGAAGCAGAAGGAAACGGCTCTGTCCAAAGTGAAAGATACATCTATCAAAATACGTCTATCAAGATACGTCTATAAAGATACGTCTATAAAGATACGTCTATCAAGATACGTCTATCAAGATACGTCTATCAGGATACGTCTATCAAGATACGTCTATCAAGATACATCTATCAAGATACATCTATCAGGATACATCTATCAAGATACATCTATCAAGATACATCTATCAGGATACATCTATCAAGATACATCTATCAAGATACATCTATCAGGATACGTCTATCAAGATACGTCTATCAAGATACATTTATCAAGATACATCTATCAAGATACGTCTATCAAGATACATCTATCAAGATACATCTATCAAGATACATTTAAAGAAAGCAAATGAGCGTATTTTTCCTGAAGGTTGGACTTTTCCTTTAAATGTAAGCATTGACAAAGTTGAAAAAAGGGTGATTTGGGGTAAAAATATGATGCCTGTTATGCATTGTAATTCCCATGAAGAAATAATGATTGTAGCTTCTTTTTTTTTTTAAATCTCTAAATTGTCTATTACTATTGCTGCGATCTTCTTCCTGTGATGGCTGTGTCTCTTAGAGAGGAGACACCCCCATCCACCCACCAAATCCACCCTCCATATCCTTTGTCTCATCTCACCTCACTCCCTGTGACATTTAAGCACACTCCTCCCCACCCCCTCCCCCCTTCTTCCCGCCATCATCCCTGCCACCCTTTGTTCCCCAACAATCTGCAGAAGGTCTGTTTTTACATTGCACATGTCAGTATCACCCTGCATCCTCTCACAGCTTCTTTATTTAACCTGCTGGGTGAATACTAGATGTAATAATCTACTAATTTCATAACATGCCAATTTATGTGATCAATATGAACTTTTTATTAGGCTTTTAATAAGTTTACAGGAGAGTGGCATCAAACCTCCAATTACTGAACTCTGATATTCATGTTTTAATAACCTGGCCCCCAATATTGACTTATGGTGCTCATCATATGAGGATGGCTAAAAAAAGGAGAAATATTATAAAAACAAAAATGCACACTTATTTGGTCTTTTCCTCACTTCATAATTTAGTCTTGAATATTTATTTATTTAAATTTTGCTGTTGTTGTTGCTCTTAACAAGAGGCTCAGCTACGCTAATTAGCTAAGCATGCTGATGGCATACATAACAGACAAATGCAGATATTTGCCATGTGAACCCTCAGTAGCATGAAAACAGTTTGAACATCTGTAGCTTTAAGGAAATTGTTTGTTGGCTTATACTCATGAATAGTTTATGCACACTAAAATAAGATGTATGGAGGGCTTTGACATGATAATTTCCCCATTCCTTTGCACTTCCTAGAGATCTAATACAGTGTGAGGAAAAAACAAAACATTTAATATTCCATAAACTAATGTTATCTTTCAAGGGTGGAGGAAGTACTCAGATCTTTTACTGAAGTACAGTTAATATTGTTGTCTGGCGATAGGGTTTATGGGTGCCACATGGCTTTTAATTCAGACTGTGCTCCTATACGCCAAAATGACCTCACGACCCCTTGCTTGGGGTTTGATTCATAAACAGTAAAGTTAATGGACAAAGCGACACCGTAGACTTGCAACAGAGACCAGTGAAGGATATTAGAAGCACTTTTCCGGTGATGGCTGAGCGTTACTGAGCAACCTCCAACTGAGCTTGAAGACGTAGATGTGACCTGAGCAACAGGTCTGAAAGTTGGAAGTCTTCTGGTAGCTGTGCCAAGAGAAATCTCAATCATTCCCAATCTAGCAGAGACGGAGAGCGTAGGTATATGTAAGGAGATAACATAATTATTGATCACTAAAATGCTAGTTAACATTAGTAATTTAACTTAAACAGCTAATGTGAGTCCAAACTGCCTGCGAGCTTCTCCCGTACTATACGGTAATTCCTCTACTATGAGACAGTAAGTCGCGTGGTTATGACCCAATCGTTAGCCTATTTTTATAAAAACGTCTACTACGGAGCCATAACGTGAGCTACAAGGTAATGGAGCCTTTTATACATTGTTGTGTTTCTTTAGGAATAAACAATGGACAAATAGAGTCTTTAAACGCTTCAGATGTAAAGTTATTCTCTGTCAAAGTGACTTCAAAATGAATGGCAGTCAATGGAATGCTAACGGAGGGTGATGGCTTATTAGCATCGAAATGGCTCCATAGTAGGTATGCTGTGTGGAGGCTGGCTTACCCCTTGGTTTGATTGTATTTGACCTTCATTTTAAATTGAGCTACACTGTGGCACTGCATTGTGGGAAGGGCTTTTTGCATGCAGTTTGTATGATTATGTTAGAATGACGGGTGGGAAAGAACAAGGTAGAGCAGGGTATGGACTGAAGTTGCTGTTGGCATTTCCCATGATGCCAAGCAGAGTCTTATAATCAGATCAGGACAAGTAGATTAGTGCCAGTCCTGACTGCAAATCTGGTGACTACAGCCTCAACCTCTAAGTGTCTCCCACATAAACACCCCCTGGCTCAAACTCTCTTCTTCTGTCAGTCATATTTCTTTCGCCAATCCCAATCCTTTCTCCCTCATCCTCAGGGAGTGTATTTCCCCATGTTCCCCAGCCAAATCCAATCATGTTAGCCTCTCCATTCCTTGGTCGTGGCTGACTAATGCCTTTTCATCTAAAGGGCAGATTTTGCGAAAGAGTCACCCCGCTATCTCCTCTCTGATGCCATTCGTCCTCTACCTCTCCACCCAGTCACTATGTTTCTTCTCCTCGTCCTCTTCCTCCCTTGGGGCTGCTATTTCTCACTGAAAAGCCTTTTCAGATCAACCTCAGCGCAGCCTGGCCCTCAGGTGTTTTGATAAGGTTGGCGGCCACTCAAAGCATGATGGTTCTTCGTATGTCCTCGCTACTAGGAGATCATCTATCAACACAGCAACACCAAACGCTTCTGTATTCTTCCATTTTTTGTCCGAATATATCTAAAAAACCTGCTTGCATTCACCTTGAATCAATCTTTGAACAAAGCTTTTATTTAATTTTTTTATTACTACAGCATGCATGCTCATTAATATTTCACAGTACCTTGGAGTTGCTTCATTTAATTTATTTCTGCAACAGGCGGTTAAAGTGGCAGGTGAAACATTTAGGTTAATTACATTTCAGAAGAGGAATTTTCAGACCTAATGGGTGCTTTTTTTAACCACTGCATATCTTTCGGTCACCAAAGTAAGGAACAAAGGAGACATTCTTTAGATCTGGGGGCTGGCAGTTTTTAGGATGGGGGTGTGGGGGAAGGAGAATGGGTTGGGTAGGTTGGCAGTTGCTATCATTAGAGGCAACAAACAGGGAGTGATTGTTTTCAGTGGAGCTCAAGCTGTCACAGCAGGCATGGTCAGTTGGTGTGCTGATGGTGCGCCGCGCTGCAGAGTGGGTTGGAGTGATAGTTGGAGCCTGCAATGGGATGTTATTACATGTACTTATCACTGGGTAGCTATGTTTGCTGCTGTCTCGCTTTATCTAACCTGAACCACTTGACATTTCATCTTGTGGTGGCATGATCAGCAGCATGTTACTATATTGACCGTCTGTTACCTGTAAACAAGGAATTGACCATTTATAGCTAATGGTTATAGTTACAGTTACTGTAAGACTCTTCTCTTTGAAGGCGCTCTGAAACAATCAGCAGCAATGAGGATTCTGCTGTGAAAACTACTCTACCCTTAATAAACACATTCATGAACGTGAAATCCAAAAGCATGATAATTAACACGGAGGTTGGGGTGGTTGAGGGAGCTCTTGCAGCAAACAGTGTTGACATGTTATCAGTGGCGTAATCGGGAGAAGTGTGGGTTATATACCCTCTCCTTGCACAATATAGCGGTCCCTCCAGAGTACTGTAGGGTTTGCTTCTTGTAACCTGAGACATTGGGTACGTCCCAAAGCCCTTAAATTGTCTCCTCCACTTGCTTCCCTTCCTCGCATCTTAGTTCCTCCCACAAGGAGGCCAGAGAGAGATGCGAGGATATCACTGGAGGAGAGAGGCAACAAGCAAATGTGTTTAAGAGGGATGAGACGTCCTTTCCTCTGAAGTGTCACATTCATTCGTCAGCTGTTTTGGCGGAGTTAGCAACTCCTTGTGTAGATCAATATTGGATGAAACATTTAGTAGTAAAGCGCCAGGCAGTTATTTGGTGCCTCTTTCCAGCTTATTTTTATTTCATAAATAGTGATTTAGCAGCAGCTGCTGCATGGTTAGCATCAAGGGCGTAGGTTTTGTTTCAACATTGGGGGGGGGGGGCACACATTATAACCACGAGGTCTGGGGGTCCTTCCCCAAATCTGCTTGAGCGTCAAACACTTCATTTCCTGTGTCTGAAATTGTTGGAAAACATATATTTACTGGTAATAAGTAGGGCTGGATCCTAACATCCGACTATACGGATATTTCTTCGTTGGTTAAGTATTCGGTTTTCAATTTTGGGATTTGAATATTCCGCTTTTTATTTAGTTTTTCCTTCAATACTGTAATAAAATTGAGACGGATTCAACTTTTGGAGAAACGCAACCCGAAGCCACGCTGTGGTCACCAGTCATGTAACCGAGTCCCCTGAATGGTTATTTTTACCTCTTTTGGGGAGTGGGATGTCTTTATACTGCACTGTCAATTTTATTCTCGTCTTTTATCTAGTGGTATTTTTGAACAGATAACAGACATATTTCTGAGAATTTCTCCAACGTGGGTGTGACATAGATTTAACGATAAAATCTAAAGGAAAACGGTTGGAACTGTTTAGGATTTTGCAAAGTTTGCCTGATTAAACTAAGCCTTATAGCAACAGCTAAGTAGTAGGTAAAGAGAAGTACTTCCACTCTTGTTATGGGTAACAAGAGTACAAAGTCACATGTTCCTGCGGGGCCTGTGGTGGATTAGATGGTAAAGAAATATGGTCCTGCCTGTTTTTCTTTTCTTTTCTTTTTTTTTTTTTTATTATTTTCTTTATTGTTTTTATCTGTGCTTTAATGTTTTATGTAAAGCACTTTGAATTGCCCTGTTGCTGAAATGTGCTATACAAATAAAGCAGCCTTGCCTTGACTTTCATACTTTTTGAGGAGGACAAATGTACCTCTTCTAAATATTGGGGGGAACATATCCCCTGCATCCCCCCCCCCGAAATCTACGCCTACGGTTAACATGGCATAGACTGACCACACCATCTCTGTATAACACTGTCTTCAACATTGCTGTGATAGTACTACTGTATATTTGATTTCTTGCTGCATGAATATCAATTAGTAATTTTAACAGTGGCTCACTATACAGTATGTGTGTTTTTTTGTGTGGTAGTGAGTGGGTGGCAGTGTGTAATCAATCCTTTAAAATGGCATATTTAGTCAGATAACTAGCATCTGTTTTCTGTTTGAGTAGTTCAATAACAGGAAATAGACTTCTATGTGTCTGTATATGTGTTATAGTTAACATAGCGATGAGTCACAGTGAGCTGGCAAACACCCTGCCCTCTGCTTGTCTTCTACGTTTAGCCAGGTTTTATATCAGCAAGACCTCTGGCTCGTTCATGGCACGGTACAATTAACTGAAACCTGGAAGGTTGGCAGTGGTTGTTCTTGCCTATAGTCTGTGGCATTACTATAAAGAGACTGACAGGGCTAAAACTGCTTTCTATGTCACTATAATCTCCATTTGAAGAACATTACAGACTAGTTATGCTTACACATTGTAAAACACTGTTATTCATGTTCCTTTCTTTTTTAACCTGGTGGTTTGCCACATTCAGAACTCTCAGACAGATTACGATATTACCACTTATGTTACTGCTGCAATGAGACATTTGTATGATACTAATGTGTATTGGTTGTGCCTCTGTCTTGTAATGGTCCTGGAGGCTCTTTCCAGAGATGCTTTTCAAATATTTCATGGCATGGAGGATGTTTTCCACTTCTTTAGAGAGATGCAGAGACGGTGGCTCTGCTAAATAGTCTCAGGAAGGAGCTTTTTTTGGTGTAAAATTTGCATCCCTGCAAAAGAAATCGCCACCTACAATATTACATGAAGTTAACTGTTCCCACAATACAGCCCGGTAAATGAACTGCCGTTGATCCAGACCAATAAAAACACGATACCAGCAACTGTAACATGATGGATGTTTTTCCATGTAAAGTCAAGTAAACACAGATTTCCTGCTTGAAGTTTTTTAATGCATGAATGAACAACATACCTGCTATCAGCAGCTGCAGTCCAACATTGTCCAATCATTTCAAAAACATGAAAAGAGACAGCTGCAAGTCATACAAAGGTCCTTCTTGAAAATTCTGACCTGGGGAAAAAACAGAATGCAAGTCAGTACCATCTGGTTATGTTTTGCTTCAGGTCTGTTACAATATCCAGAGCCAAACACTGCATTTAACAAGCAGCAGTCTGCTCTGTAGTGAAGCTGTTTTCCATGTAGCAGCAAGACGCCCCAAATGAGCCGTGTAATGTCCCTTCCTAAAAGGGACGGCTTGCTATTCTGACAAGCCTTATGAAAGATGCATGAACGCTGGTTTGTTTGAGCCTCTGGTGCTTCTACATACATACATACATACATACATACATATATACATACATATATACATACATACAATAGACCGGTCAAATTGTAGCTATGTCATTATTCTCACCATGCTCTTAAGTTACAAACCAAAGACTGTCTGAACACCCCATATTGTCTTTGGATTGCTGCTTTCGTGGATATACTCTAATGCTTCATAAAGCCCTCACCATGTGAGGTCTGGGCCCAAATTGACCCAATCTAGTCACATTGCGCTGTTGTGTTTGAAAGGCTGATACCGGTAAATCCTGTAGAAACAGATCTGTTTTCATGCTATGCCTTCTATCAAGCTGGCAGGGGGTCTTTGGTGACCCCGGGAAAAAAACAAACCACTGTCCTGTGATTTACGCACAGGCTCTTCTTTTGATCATGGCGTCTGAAGATCAAAGACCAGAGGCACTCAGCCAGAGCCGAAATACAGCTAACCGAAAAGCAGTTCCCCCTGAAACAGACAGGGAATGTACTTAGATCGGAGCAGACAGATAGTGAGCTGCAGTGAAATATGATGACGCTGTTCCCCTCAAGTCAGGCAGTGTCTACAATAATGTGGATACATTTGAAAACATGGTTCTGTTTTCCCTCGTGCTTTCTGGTATTTCTTTTTAGGTTTTTGGTCCTCTGTGATACACCGAAACAGTAAAAAAAGGATTAAATGTCTGGTGCTACAGTTTTCTCCTGGTTGATGAACTGTAACATTGTGCATTACCATCATGATCTGGTAGAGAGTAGGGTTAAATGGAAAGCCCATTTTGCAAGTATTGTTTTCTATTTCTGTCATACATACAAGGGCGTAACTCTGGGGTCATCACTGGGAGGGTTGAGTTCTCAACTTTTGGGCAAAATTGAAATTTTCAACATCAAACACTTCATTTTCTGCATTCTGGTGAATTTTTATTTAATTAGTGCCTTTTCTGCATCAAGTTATGGTGCAGATGTCTATATATGTAAAGGGAATTATTATAGGTTTTTGGGGTGGGTTGCACTGGCCACTTTTGGCCGTGTTAAATTACGCCAAACCATACATACTACCTTTTAAACAAGGTTCATTTTTGAGCCGCTGCCTTACAGGCCCTAAATCAGATCAGTATGTTATACCCACACTACTGCATGCTACGTTTAGCCATTGCTCTTAGCAAAGTTAATTGTTTGCGAGCATAAAAAAACATACAGCTTAAATTATGTTTTGACTAGCTTGGCAGAATGTGTTTGGTTCCTACCTGTTTGTGATTAAAAAAAGTTTTTTTTTGGATATAACCTTAAATTTATAGTTTTTCGTTTGCTTTCCATACTATACTATGCTATGCTAATGTAGTGTAGAGCATCAGAGAACGTGGTGTGATGCATCATTCCTCCAGGTTTTGTGCAAATTGGTACTGATTAATCAATGGACAAAGAAATAATTTAGCACTTCCTATGGCTAGTCCAAGTAACCATGACAAACACTGAGATGCATCACATCTGATCAGCAGTGTTTCAGACATGTGCATAATGGAATGAAGATAAAAAACAAAAATCAAAAATGACGATGAAATCAACAAAATGAGACATGCAAGAAAGGTGCAGAGAAAGGTGCAGCCTCATTTTGTCACACAAAGTCATACTGGAAGCATGAGAGTGGCAGAAAGACTGGTGAAGAATAACAGAGAGGCCAGAGAGAGACGATAAGTGAGTTAGCTAGGTCTGCAGTGATATCAGTATCATATTGCTTTCCCTTGAGCTATAAGACTTGGCATTTATGATGTTGTGAAAGCTGCAAGGATGAACTGTGTAATGCACACAGAGAAGCACCAACGGCTGGCCGAGACAATTAAGGGCCAATAGGTTTATTAAATTGGTAAAGTCTGTATGAGTAATCTGCTGCAGAATATAGGGCCTTGAGATGGTATAATGCCCCACTTTAGCATAGTAACATAGTAGGCTATGCAGCAAAGCAGACATCATTTGTGTGCTAAGGTGACAAATATACCTTGGTCACTGTCAGAGTTGGAAAACACTGACACTACTTTAACTGCATTTCCCTGTAGTGTTTGGGTATCATGTTTATAAGTCCCCCAGAAAGTGCGGCAGGCTTTGAAGTAAATTGAACATAGCGTCCAAACAGTGGAATTGCAACTCTCAACCCATCACATGATGTCCTCTGGCCCAAAAAGACTTTTTCCCATAGACTTACATCGCGAAAGACACATCTGCAAATCAGTGGATACATTTATTTAACGTCACAAAGGGTTAGGGTTATGACTCGTTTTACTATCAGAATTTGAACCATTCAGTCTGATAACATTTGTGAAGTCTAGAAGAGCTGCACGATTAAATCATCATTTTATCCCCATTCAAGTTGGTGGAGCACTAAACTGGAAAGGAGCCGGCTGGGCTGGCGAATGTCTCTAGTGCGCCTGCTCTACGGGCTGCACAGTGCAGAAGCAGTCCCGATCATCCAGGTCAGTTTTGGCTCCATAATGGCTTCATGCGCCACTGAGCAACTCTCATACGGGGCACCATTCTCCATATTACAAGTCAGTGTAGTTACACAGTGTTGCTTTAATGGCTTTTTTCTGAAGCTTTTCCTTAAAAGACATGGCTTTCATCAATAGAGTTTGCTCTGTTTATAAGAAGACAGATGTGTTGGCATGCAAGCTCAGTAACTGATATGATTTCATAAAAAAAACATAAAAGAGATTTTGATGCTTAATGCATCACTTTGAAAACTGAGCAAACTCTATCCACAGAAGACTGTGTGGTGTTGTTAAAAGCTCAGGAAAAAGCTGGTAAGTGCACCTTGAGTTAGTTTTCTTTTGTGAAACTACTAATTTCATGGTCAAGGATGAAGTAATTCTTATTTTTTATTTTGATAACTACCTTAGACAGACCCAGGCTCTTGGTAGGCGGTGTCTGACGGTGCCGGTTGGGGGGGTGATGAACAGTGGCAATAATAGTACAAGTAAAGATAATGTAACTATGACTAGAAATAGTAGTTGTAGTAGTTCATGGTGTAGCAGGGCACTGCAGGGCGTAGTAGGGCGAGAAAACATAAGGGCTAAATCTAAGCTAAGACATGAACTCAATGATGCTGTTTATATACAGTATGTGATCCAAAAACAGGTCAGTGGGTTACTCTCTTGTAGGAGCACTGTAAATTAAACCAATTTTCAATACACTGTGGGACCAGAAAACGTAAAACATAAAAGAAAGCATTCAATAATTTGCTGTCTACTCTTTGCAGAAGGCCTGTTGTTATGGATGTACAGCTGGAAAAAATAATTCTTTATTTCACTGTGTTATGGGAATATTTACTCTTTATTGAAGGCATTCAGTAGTTAATGGTAAATCCCTGACCTTTACACAGTCTCTTTATTATAGACATGTGTTCAACATATGAATACAGATTGACTGCCTGCTGCTGCTCTCATTTATCTTGCCTTTCCATCCAAAAGCTACTGTTGGGATGCACATCTCACACTGGTTTCCATTATCCCTGTAAATGCCAATGCCAATCTTCTGTTTGGCACCATGGGAAAAGCGGAAGGGAGACCAGGTGGGAGGTTTAGGGGCTTGCAGGGAAGGAAAAAAAGAATGGGATTGCTCCAAAAAGAGCAATCCCATTATTGGGGAGTGAAATTGTTTCACACAGATCCTATTTTTCTTGTGCTGGTAAGCGACGGAGGAGATAAACCTGTTGAGAAACATAAAGAAAAAAAGCATTTTTCTGCTCCCTTGTGGCCTGACAGCTATTAAGCGGACTTATCTCTCAACAGTGGATATTAAAGTGTGTTGCAGCAGTAATAACATCACTTACTTCCTTCAAAGATCAACCTTTTTCTCTCTATTCGATTTGTATCCATCTGCTGAACCAGTAACTCTAATCAAATTAAAACCTAGAAAAAAGAAAATTCACTTGTGTGAAAGTCACGGGATCAGTATTTGAATTGTGTGTGACACTTAACAGTACAGAGCCTTATTGCGGCCCCAGCCAAGTGCTGATGAAATCTGCCAGCCATTTCAGCCAGCAAAGTCGATGGTCGGCGACTAGATAAAAGCATTTGTCCACCCCTCTAAAATCAAGAACCCTTTGTTTAAAAAAATCTAGAATTTTTGTTTTGTTAAAGCAACACCAGAGAACTTTTCCCGCCCTACAGGTTGGAAGCAGAATTGTCCCACTATGTCTCATACGAACTACAGAGCCACTACCCGATCTGGCAAACTTGCATAGTGCGGTTATAGCCGGTAGAGAGCCGCAAAGAGAATGCAGCAGTGCCATTCACCCTGTTACGAGTTGATGAACCACTGAAACGATTTTGGAAACATTTTAAGTTACAAAAAGTTATCTAGAGTTGCTTTAAGGCTATGTTCAGACAATCTGAAGAGAAAACGCAACAGTGGTGTTGCGTTCTCACTTTTTATCCGCGTTTAGACGAGCGTTGTGGGGGGGAAATCTCGTGCATATGGTGACGCAAAAGTGTGTGAAATTCAATGTAGTATGCACAACAAAAGCTGACAATTTTGTCTGGACAGACAAGAAGGTGTTATTGCTCAAAACAATGCACGCACACGGCACACACACAGACACACACGCTGCACACACACACACACACACACACACACACACACACACACACACAGCACCCACACACACACACATGCGGCACACACACGTGGCACACACACACACACATTTACAGCTCACAGCAACCTTTCTTTTATTGGTAAAATAATGTGACAAAAAGAAAAAAGGGATCCATGTACAGTATATATATATATATATATATATATATATATATATATATATATATATATATATATATATATATATATATGTTAGATAAACATAAAGACATACAGACAAAAACATTGTTATGATGCGATATGATAAGAGTCTGATAGTGTTTAATCAGGTAAGATCCAGTAGGGCATGTGCGGGCTCACAGCAATTTATTACTATATAGTCACTGGCTTTTGTTTGACATCTAGATCCCTGGCCCTGCAGTCCCATGTTGAAGTGTCTGTGGGCAAGACACTGAGCCCCACATTGCTCCCGATGCTGTGAATGTGGGTGAATGATTATTTTATGGAAGTCGCTTTGGATAAAAGCATTGAATGAAATGTAATGTAATGTAACATAAATACAGTGGACGGAAATAAATTGAAGCCCCTATGCAGGGAAAGCAAGTAGGGGGTTCTGAGCCATTTTTTGAAGCAGTTTACAGACTCAGCTGATCTAACAGAGAGAGACGACAACGGCAAATGCGAAGTCACCCTCGGAGGGAGCAGGGTATGAATAAGAGACCTTGGTCGGATGATTTTAGTGCACCTAGGATAAGGATGTGGAGTTCAGAGATTCAATTCAAATCAATTTGATTCATAGTATCAAATCATAACAAGAGTTATCTCAAGACACTTTACAGATAGAGTAGTTCTAGACCACACTCTAGAATTGAGATGTATGAAGAAGCATGACTGTGTAGGGCCTTGTACGGGATAAGCAGTAAATTGAAGTCTATTCTATACTTGGGAGCCAATGAAGGGATGCAAGGATTGGTGTGTTGTGGCATCTATGGTTGGATTTTGCTGACAGCTTGGCTGCAGTGTTTTGTATGAGTTGCAGGATGGACAGGGCTGCCTGACTAAGACGAAGAAAAGCGTGTGTGGACGCTTTGAAGTTGTTAAAGGTCCAATGTGTAGGAATTTCTCTAATCTAGCGTTGAGATTATATATAATTGCAAACAACTCTCTTGCACCACGCAGTTCAAAGTAGGTATTACAGCTATGGTAGCCTTCACGCTTCAAAAAGCCGCTCTCTTGCTCTTTTCAATCTCCTTTTTCTTTTTCTGGGCGAAGAAGAAGAAGACTCCTGTTCCTGAAATTTGGATTTTGAATAAGTGCGGTCCTCCATGTTTCCTTCTTCAAACTCGCCGGGGCCGGGAAGCTACGATACCCATTAGCAGCATTAGCAGCACCTGTGAGTTTATCATGTGACAGCGAAAACACAAAAGGTGGAGCAGTATGTCCTGTATGTCCCTTACACACACACACAGACACAGACACAAAGGTGGAGCAGTATGTCCTGTATGTCCCTTACACACACACAGAGACACAGACACAAAGGTGGAGCAGTATGTCCTGTATGTCCCTTACACACACACACAGACACAGACACAAAGGTGGAGCAGTATGTCCTGTATGTCCCTTAAACACACACACAGACACAAAGGTGGAGCAGTATGTCCTGTATGTCCCTTACTGGCTAACGTATTTCAAGATGGAGCATGAATATGGAGCATCTACCCCAGTTCATGCAAACGCAAATGCAAAATTTTAAGCCAATAGGAATACTTGGAATTGATGGTGGTGGTAAATATTCATGAAAAATGACAAGTTTGTGAACGTGCAACACAGATTTTGATAATGAACAACTAAACACGTTACACACTGGACCTTTAAAGCAAGGTTATAATAGTTTTGACTTTTCAATTTAAATTTAGTTTTCGGAGTGAGTTTACACTTTGAGAGTTTTACAGTACCTTAAGTTTATTTTTGTTAGGACCAGATATAATGTTTCAGAAGTATCTACATATACATTCAAAATACATGGTTGGAGAATGGCCCAATCTCTAATGTTTAATCTATGCACTACTTTAATGTCCAATGTAAACTAATTGTGGCACAGCACCATCTCCTGGAATGTAAACTTTGTTAAATTTCTGTGGTTCAATGTCACTATGTTGTCATCAGAAACGGATGTGGTGTCCTTTTTCAGTAGCGAAATATTAAATCTAAAAATCTAAAACTGAAACGATTGATGTTCATTTTTATTTTATTAGGTTTTTAACCTGGCAATATAGTTTTAGTTAAGTTTTAGTTTTTCTTGTAGGTTTTAGTTTTTATTTAGTTTCAGTTTACTAAAAATATTTTTCACTGCTTTTTTCGTTTTTGTTTATATAATAACCCTGGTTTAAAAGCACTTTTGACAAAGCTGGGCTGAATAATGAAAGTAATGTAATTACTTTGGCTATTGAGTAATGTAAAGTAATTCATTACTAAGTAATATGTAATAAGTGATTGATTACATTCTTCAAATAACCCAACATAGTATAAGTTCTGTGGTCATAGAAATCTTATAATAAAAAAAATATATAAAAATAAAACCCAGTTTTGTTTCTAGCTGTCCCACTAGGGGGAATTACGTAATTTACAGAAAGCCAAGCAGTCCACAATCACAACAATTATAAAAACAAAGACAAAACACAACAGTAGAAGTCAGACAATGTTCCCCCACAATGTGGGACCAAGCGACACGTGGTCAGGTGCCTTTGACGTTTGTTACTGACGCAAAAATCTCCTTTAGCATTTAGCCCTTTTGCATTATATTTAGACCTGCTTGGTTGTGACTCTTGGCGTCACTTTTTAACGTCTGGGTCAGGACGTACGTTTAACTGACATGCGGCACAAGAACGGGACAGTTAGGTTTAGGAAAGATCGTGGGTGGGGTTACAAAATGTACTTTTCAGTGACACGCGGGACAAGAAGCCCGGTCGAGCTGCTGCTATGCCCGGAGTGTCCCATACAGATGCTAAAGGGTGATTTTTGCAACGGTATCTGACGCTGAGAGCCACTGACCAAGCATCAGTATTTTACGAGTTGGGAATGAGAACGGGTTGACCAAACGAAAGGTCGGCTGTTTGATCCCTGTAGTCCCATGTCCAAGTGTCCTTGGGCAAGACACTGAACCACAAATTGCTCCCGATGCTGCGCCATCGGTGTGTGAATGTTTATCTGGTGAGTTTGGGAGCACCTTGTACAGCAGCCTCGGCTACCAGTGTATGAATGTGTGTGAATGGTGAATGGTTCCTGTACTATGTAAAAGCGCTTTGAGTAGTTGTTTAGACTAGAATAGCGCTATATAAATGCAGTCCATTTACATTTACTTTATTTGCAGTGAATAGAAACCTAGATCCTCATGATTTTAATAATTGAATACATCTGGTCAGTATAGTAGTGGTGTTAGCGATGGGTGTTTGTAGTATGGAGGCAGGGTGTGATTAGATGTGCGACATCCCCCCTGGAGTTTCAGTCTTGTTGGCGCAGTGCCCCTCCATGCCTACTGGCTCTTCTCAGTGGGTGATAGGCGATGTAGGCCAGCATGAGTACAACCATCCATTTAGTTTCTACGCTCACCATTGGCCCAGAGATACCCATGTCATGCGGTGACATGTTCATAAATTATGGTGAACACCTGCGTGGAGCTGAGACAATACCGCCTGCCAGGGAGGTAATACGTTATGGCTATAAACATGCTGGCCTCTTTAGAGTGCTGGATATTGATGAATACCCCAGCCCAGATGTCTACTTAGCCTTGCAGTGTTTAGCCTTTTGCCTATATTGTTAATTATAAAATCAATACTGTTGTTTTTCATCACGGACCTCTTCATCTCATCACTGACAGTATCCAGTATGCAACATTAAATGTTACATCAAATCAGCGGTGTGCCTTAGAAATCCAATTCTTCCTGTGGTGTATTTCCTCACTTCCAGCAGGATAGAAGAGGATAATGGCAGCCGGTGAGAGATGCCAGATCTGTGACTGCAGCTGTCTCATGTGTCTGGGGCAGTTTCTTGCTACCTCTATTGATTTGTATTGATCCAGACCCTCTGCCTGCAGCTGTAAGCTAATTCAGCCTGCTGGTTCTTCCGTTGACATTTTCATTGCTGTATTGTAGCTTTATTGAGTGTAACCATAAAGCACTGTTTAATACAGCCTCTGACTTTATACTCTGTGCACAATACATTACTGTATTGTCTAGTGACAGCTCAGACTTTTTTTAATGGCTACCCTCACTGGGAGATTCATGCACAGTTTCCTAAATCACACCCTTTGACTATATATATATATATATATATATATATATATATATATAGTGCACAAAAAATATATAGTGCATAAAAAAGTGCAAAAAGTGCACACAAAAAAGAAAATTCAATATCTATCTATATATATATATATATATATATATATATATATATATATATATATATATATATATAAATATATAGATAGATAGATAGATAGATAGATAGATAGATAGATAGATAGATCTTGAATTTTCTTTCTTATATATATATATATATACAGGAAACCGATGGAGTGCCTTCTCCAGGTAGGGAATGAGTCCTTACCCCAAGTGAAGGAGTTCAAGTACCTTGGGGTCTTGTTTGCGAGTGAGGGGACAATGGAGCGGGAGATTGGTCGGAGAATCGGCGCAGCGGGTGCGGTATTACATTCAATTTATCGCACCGTTGTGACGAAAAGAGAGCTGAGCCAGAAGGCAAAGCTCTCAATCTACCGGTCAGTTTTCGTTCCTACCCTCACCTATGGTCATGATGCAAAGAAATGACCCACTTGTGCTCTTTCATTATGCTGTTAGTTGAACTGGGAAGTCGGAATTTCCAAGCTCCTAGTAAGAAATGCCAACTGGAACTCCCACCTGATGTTGATTTCCGACTCAGAAAGTCGGGAGAACCTCACCAACCGCGACCGCACAATCCAACATGGCTGCTCGAAGCATAAACGGCGCTGAAAGCTGTAGTATTATACACGTTTATACCGTGACGTAATTCTCAGTTCCGACCTCCGACATGTAAGGCAGCATTGAGATGCCTTTGTTCAGCCAGGCTTTCCCTTGTATACAGTTAGTATCAAACCGAGGCTCTGTGGCTAAACCAGTGCAGCAACATTCTCTAGGTTTTAACTAAGAGGTCAAAGGAGGGAAATACCTACTTGTGCCTAATTTAGGCGATCATTTTTAATTTATTTGCTGCTCATTTCTCAACTTCTCAGTTTTTTATGTAAATGGTCTGTATTTGTATAGCGCTTTTCTAGTCTTAACGACTACTCAAAGCACTTTAACATAGTACAGGAACCATTCACCTTTCACACACAGTCATACACTGTGGCCGAGGCTGCCGTACAAGGTGTCACCTCCTCATCAGATAAACATTTACACACATTCACACATTCAATGGCACAACATCGGGAGCAATTGGGGGTTTAGTGTCTTGCCCAAGGACACTTCGACATGGGACTGTAGGACCAGGGATTAAACCACCAACTTTCCGATTGGTAGACAACCCCCCTCCACCTAATCCACCGCTCTACCACCTGAGACACAGCCGCATTGCTACACATTGTTATTAATATTATTATTATCAATATTATTTGAGCTAAGTTCTAATCAGTGAACTGTTCTTTTACAAGATTTATCTAATCATCAAAAACCAAATTACAGTGTGGGGAGGGATGTGACATCTCTTCCCATGGATTTCCTCTTAAACTGTTTTTTTGTTGATTGCTTTTGATAGGCTTTATGCTATACAAAGTGAATAGTGCTAAAGGATTAATTTATTTAGTTTTATTTGTAAGTGTGGGATAATGTTATTTATTATTAGTGGTCTTAGTAAAGCAAATTTTGCCATCTTGTAACCTTATCGTTCCGTAAAATTGTTATTTTGTGATCATGGAAAAACCTTATTACTGTGTGAGTAATGCTTTGCTGATTCTGGACCTACAAAGGTTCCCGGCACTGTTAACACCAGACAAGGCTAATGATGTGCAGTGCTGCACCATTCCTCATGTCAGTTGATTTTTATGTTGTATTGATTGAGTCTTCTTCTGCTCTGGCTCTGCATCTGCTGCGCTCCTAACAGGGGTTTTTGCTGAAAATGATGTTTACTTAGACCTATAATTGCATTCTCATAAATTCAGTGGAAGTGCAATCACAGTATTGCAATGGGAAGCACTTACGGGATGTGAAAAAGCAGTAGTGTTGTCTTTAGAAGCACTTGAGAACTATAAATATTATTCTTTTTCTGTGGAATTCAAAATCCTGCTTGGATTGTTTTTTTTTTGGCCTGTTAAAAATAGTTCTGGTTGATTACAACTTAGGTCTTACTGTGCTATTCTATTGATCATTTGATCAGACAAGCCAAACGTTTATCCATATCAGATTATCTAAACCATGCTATTTGGAATATAGCCCTGATAGTGTTGGTATACTCCCTTACAGTACAGATACATTGTGCATGTATGACTCTGCATGTAGGTATTTTCAGTGGGTCGAAGTCAAAGCATGAAGTCAGTCTGAAACTGAGATTGAGGTTCACAACGGACAGTTTGCATAATATCTTTACTGTTTGCCTTTTTGTTCTCTTCTAAATGTTTGGCTAATCTGGGGGTTTGTTGTCTGATTGTTTGACTTCTCTTTTACAAGCATGGTTGTAATACACATTGGCATTTCCTTGACCTCTCTGTTGTTTTACACTTCACAGGTCCATGGGGTCGCTGTATGGGCAGTGAGTGTGGACCTGGCGGCAGCCAGAGCAGGGCGGTATGGTGTGCTCACTCTGAAGGCTGGACCACCCTGCACACCAACTGCGACCAGACAGAACGGCCGGACAACCAGCAGAGCTGCTTCAGAGTGTGCGACTGGCACAAAGATCTGTATGACTGGCAGCTGGGTGCGTGGAACCAGTGTGTCCCGGTGTCGATGCGAAGTGCTGGGGTGCAGCGCCCCACTGTGTGTACCCGGGGAGAGGAGGGCATCCAGACCCGTGAGGTGGGCTGTGTCCAGAAAGCAAACGCCGAGCCCGCAGAGGATGCGATCTGCGAATACTTTGAGCCCAAACCACGCCTAGAGCAGGCCTGTCTCATCCCCTGTCCACGGGACTGTGTGGTATCGGAGTTCAGCTTGTGGACTCACTGTTCTAAAACCTGTGGGATGGGCTTACAGAACCGCATCCGCTTTGTTCTGGCTCCGCCACTGTTTGGCGGGGCAGCCTGTCCAAATTTGACCGAGTTTCAGACATGCCAGCCAGGGCCTTGTGAGGGAGAAGAGAGCCTCTTCAGCCTCAGGGTGGGATCCTGGGGGCCCTGCTCTGTCCCGATGCCAAGGCAAGCCAGACAAGCTGATAAACCACCCACAGAGAGTGACAAACCATCCAAGGAAAGTGAAACACTTTCCAAAGAGGGTGACAAACAGTCCAGACAGAGCGAAAAAACATCCAAAGGGGGTGACAAACAATCCAGAGAGGGTGACAAACTGTCCAGTGAGGGCGACAAACAGAGCAGAGAGGGCAACAAACAGCACAAAGAAGGAGACAAAAGGACCAAAGAGGGTGATAAACTGTCCAGAGAGGGACACAAACCATCCAGACCCAAGAAAAAACTGGGCAAGGCAAACAGGAAACCAGACAGGCCATCCCGGCAGGCAGACAGGCCCAAACGACAGAAAAAGGCTAAAAACAAAGAGAAAAAAGACAAAATGAGAGAGAAAGTCCGGGAGAGATTAAGGGAGAGGGGTAAAGTAAAGGATCCTGAGACCAGAGAACTCATCAAGAAGAAGAGGACCAGAAACCGTCAGAACCGCCCGGGAGGAAAGTCCTGGGACCTGCAGGTCGGCTACCAGACCAGAGAAGTGTCCTGTGTGCATAAGAGTGGAAATGTTGAAGCTCTCAGGTAAGAATGACATAAATTCATAATGACATAAATTTCCTTATGTGTCACATCACATGCATGTCATCTACAATGATGTGTTTCTTTCCAATGCCTTTGTGTGACTGTATGCTTCTCACTTTCTCTAGTGGCTAGTCTGCTTAATAATTGGTTTCAGCCTTTAGACTAGAATAATGGTAATGTCTATGTCAAGTCTAATGTTTTTTTATCGTCAGATTAGGATTAGGATTGGGTAAAGGTACATTTTAATGTTAGGGAAGGCAATCAGTGGATGGCCTGTTAGGGTTTGGGTTTGGAATTAAGTGCCCAGGTCAGGGTTAGGGTTTGGCATGTCAAGGGTTTTGTGAAGTCCTGTGTGCCCTGACTCCTTTAAAGCAAATAATAAAGGAGCACCCATAAGGCATGGCTTTTTCTCTTTAGGGTTAGCTGGTTATTTTATTCTAACTGCATTTGAAGTGTTTTCTGATCTGATGGTCCTCTCAGCAGGACAACTTATTTGTCAGTGCCCTCCAAAACTCACTGTTAAAAAAGAGCTCTATGATGTGACAAAACTATGGTTAACGTTTGGTTTGGTTTCGGCACAAAACAACGACTGTGGTCACGCTTTACAAAAAAACCAAATGATGTCATTGATATAGTTGGGCCATAAAATATTGGTCCCCCTAAAGCTTTTGTGTGAATTGACCTTCCTATGACAACATTGTGCGAATCCAATATACTCATCATGCCATCAATGCCTTTTTGTGTATGACATCTCAAAGTGTTCATATAATAAATTCAATGTTGATTTCTTCAGCAGATAGTAACTTGAGAAAAGTGGCTTTTTGAAAACCAACAAAAGAAACTAAACTGAACAGCTGATATGATAAAAAGAGGCACAACACTCTCTTAAGGCCAAGAATGCAGAACTTCACTGATGAATGATCATGGCATTTCGCCTTTGAGTGTGTCCAGACAACATGCTGTGTGACCTAAATTGTTTGAAACATACTGATTCACTGGTGTTTTACATACTGCACTGGCTCCACCTGCTTACTTTCTGTTTACAACCGCTTTACATCTATACCAAAATAACAGCCCAGTATCAGTAATTACAGTAACAGCAATTCTGTTTATACTGGACCATTCCACACCTCAATATTTACCTCCATAGCTAACTTTCAAGGCCAATGCAGGACGTGGTGTGTCCTTTATGTAGTTTGTCCATAAGTAAATATGTGGTGGTTGGGTTGGTTGCTAGGCGTGTAACTCTTTCAGGTTTCATGTGGAATACTGGAGTTAGCATCCTATCGCAGACCATAACCATAAAGGGTGCCCTGGTTGTGTAAGGGTTTAAGGTGCTGGTCATATAATTGCAACATCCTTGATTCGATTCTGGCCGTGCACCTTTGTTACATGTCATTTCCCATCTCCCTCTCTCTCTCTCTCCCCCCTCATTTCCTGTCATCTCTCTACTATCCTCTCTCATAAAGGCAAACTAAATGCTTCTCCCCAAACAAAAGCCTTACCCATACCATACTGTAGTTGCCATGCACAGATGTTGTAGAAAGAGGATTTTAGAAATGTCATTAAACGCCACAGTAGCAAAACAGACATGAATAAATATACAACATTCCTTGACTGACTAACCTTTTGTTTATACTTTTTCATTGCACAAGATTATTGCTATATTTATGATATGCACAGTCATGTGTTATGATTTGCAAAATTTTACTTTTGTGTGCATTATATTGCCCATTGAAGAGCCTGTACTGTTAAGCTTGTTGACATATTTTCACAGAAAGGGATGTGGCTTGTTTGTTTGTTGTGCACATTGCTGCAGGCTCCAGCTCACAATGCATGTCTGAGACACTCAGTGGCTTCAAGTGTCACGGCTCATAAGACTTAGTCATATTGTATGTGTTGTAATAACCCTGTAAGCCTTCAGTTTTATCATTGTTTTCTGCCTCAAATTTAATATTTAGTCAGAGCTAATTGAGATGATTCAAAATTCTACATGAAGGCTTGAGATTAATTAGTTGAATTATTAATGCTATCCATATATTATGTACTGTATAAGGCCACAGTGCTGGGCCTCAGTAATAATGGTCGTAACGAGAATTGCTGTCAGTATCAATTAGTCAATGTTGAACATTATTTTGTCTATTCTACTTCCTCAGTGTCCATACAGCTTCTCACACCTCGATAACACTGGACACTTTTCCATCCTAAGATGTACATACTCAATACATGTTTTTCTTCAGCTAGGTCAATGTCCATGTGGCTTCTGAGAGCCATGTTCTTTGTTAGGAGATGAATGGCCTCATTCTGTCTCGCTGTGCTTGCTCGGCTCTAATAGAGGCCACTGAGCAGCATCCATTACATCCTGAGAAAATCAAGGCTCTTGTGATACATTTGCTTTTAATGAGGGTCAGAATTCACATCCTTCAAACTTTAGGCAAAAGCCAATCGTCATTCACTCAAGTAGCATATTATATTTATATGGCATATTATATTTATATGATAAAAGAGAAACACATATCCATTTTCCTTTTTTAGCCCTTCTAGCAATGCCCGAAAGTTTATTCTGACACCTTGCTCTAATGGAGAACTGTTTGTCACAGAATGGACAGATGGCTAAAGGCTTAAAAGAGGCTTAGTTGATAGTGATGACAATATTAATGTTGACCGGATCCCAGAGTCAAGTTTATTTACAGTTAGAGCCATACCTGTGGGACCTTAATCTCGTGGCTAAAATTGCTTATTATCCCCAAGTGTCCAGGATTTAAATGATGATGAACTCCACTGGGCCTTTATCAAGTGTTTTAAAAAGGCATATTGTAATTATTTTAAAAGGTGACATTATGCAAAATTGCACTTTTTCATGGCTTTTCAACATAAATATGTGTCCCTGGTGTGAGAAAAGACCATCCTCTTTCATTTTCTCCTGCTCAGAAAACGTGTTGACAATAATCATAACATCCTATGAAGGACGTTATATCTAGATGCCATTGTGATGTGTCTTTTTACCATAAAGTATTTCTGTGACATATGATTATATGATGATTTTGCAAACGCCCTGCAACTGCAACTTAAGAAAACGCCCTGCAACTTAAGAAAACACATCAAATAGACAAAACACAAGCAAATTAAGAAAACAACTTCATTAATTTGACAACACATGCACAGCATTCAGCAAATGTGTTGCAAATACCACAACACAACCAAATACACAAACGCACTGCAAATACACACAACACAACCAAATACACAAACGCACTGCAAATACCACAACACAACCAAATACACAAACGCGCTGCAAATACGCAATACACGATGCAAAATGAAAAGCACACAAACCCCGAAAACAAATGCAACAAAAAAACGCAGCATCCAGATTACACAACAGAAGACGAGGTTATGTCAGATAGTGGATATTTTGTTTTCCTAATTTTTTTTATTAGATTTTTAATGTATTCTACTTTTCAGTAACATAGGCTATATATGGGCTAACTAGTGTTAGCTAGCAAGCTCTTGTAGAAGTCAGTCTCTAACACGGTAGCTACTTATACCTGTTGCTCTTTTGTAATACTGCAAGACTAGGGTCAAACGTAAAAATCAATATGCATCTTTTTATATTGCGTCTACACTTTTCTTCCCGTTTCCAAAACAAACCTCTCATCTTCTCTCTGGAGAACTTCTGTTGTGGAATCTGGATGCTGCGTTTTTCTGTTGCATTTGTTTTCGGGGTTTGTGTGCTTTTCATTTTGCATCGTTTCTGCATTTGCAGTGCGTTTGTGTATTTGGTTGTGTTGTGTGCATTTGCTGAATGCTGTGCATGTGATGTCAAATGAAGAGCTTCTCTTAATTTGCTTGTGTTTTGTCTATTTGCATGTGATTTTTTTGAGTTGCAGTGCGTTTGCCCCTGACGGCCACCCTAACAGACACCTACACATAGCATTATTTACTGGATCTAAACATCAGGGAAACCTGTAATCTTTGTTGCCAATGTCATTAATGTGTCCCCGATTTCAGCTCAGATTCCCACTGGAATGCAGTTGAGAAGTTTTAGTTTTGAAGAGATTATTGTGGTGATATAAACAGTAGAAGTGCAGTAACTCAATTGCAGCTTGGTAATTTGATGTAGAGAAGGTTTGGACCCAAATGCAGTTCAAATAGATTTATTCCAACTAGGAAAAAAAAAAAAAACACTACAGACAGCACACAACACGACATGAACCACACAAACAGAAAGTATCCGACAACAGACAAGGTGGAACACATCAGGGCAGGACAGGACAATTAAACAGGCGGGGAAACAAAAAACCGGAAGTAAACTAGACAAGGGAGAACAGATTTCAAAATAAAACAGGAAACAAAAAGTCACAATCATGACAGAAACCCCCCTCTTAAGGGACGGCTCCCAGACGGCCCAGAAACAAAAAATGTTCAATGTCCACAAGGAGCCCAGAAAGGGCAAACAAAAATGGGAGCGGGAACTCGGGTCCCGGGGCAGCAGCGAAGGCAGAATCCCTCCGGTGGCCAAACCAGATAGCGAAGACCCTCAGGATGCCAAGCAGGACGGCGAAGACGCACATGCGCCCGGTGGCGAAAGCGGAACCCCTCCGGAGGCTGCACAGGACAGCAAAAGTGAAGACCCTCTGGAGGCAGAGTAGGACGGCATAGGCGGAATACCTCTTGATGCTGGCAGTGGAGGCGATACCCCTCTGGAGGCCGGCGGCGAAGGCAAAACCCCTCTGGAGGCCGGCGGCGGACGCGATACCCTTCTGGCGGCCGGCGGCGGCCGCCAGAAGGGTATCGCGTCCGCAGGGTAGGAGCCCTGCGGACGCAGGAGCCCAGGGTAGGAGCCCTGCGGAGGGTATCGCTCCGCAAAGGCAGAGCCCCTCTCGAGGCCGGCAGCAAAGGCGAAATCCCATGAGGGGCAGGAGTAGGTCTGACCACCGACAAAATATGGGGAGCAGGAGCATCAGGGACACCGGGGAACGACAGTCTTTGAAGCGCCACACGGCACAGGAGGCGCTGTGGAATGGCGTAGACTCCAGGATACTGGCCAGCACAGGAACACATGTTAGCTTAGGAACACAGAAAAACTCAGGAACAATGGTCAGCTCAGGCACAGGTACACAGGTCAGCTCAGGCCCTGGAGGAAAAACAGGCCTGGAGACAGGGAGGCCGAATTCCCTCGCCGTAGCCTGCGCACCTCCATAAGGTGCCTAGCGAAGGCAGAATCTTCCCCATGAAGACCGTGAGAAAAATTCTATCAGAAATTCTTCCCCAGAGTCCATGGGGTGAAAAATCGGCACAAACTTAACTGCTGGGTCCATCTTTGGTCAAATTCTTCTGTCAGGAGGTAGCGAAGGTTTGGACCCAAATGCAGTTCAAACAGAGATTTATTCCAACTAGGAAAAACACTACCCACAGCACGCGACGCGACATGAACCACACTAACAGAAAGTAAGAATCCAACAACAGACAAGGGAAACAGAGAGACTAAATACACAGGGTAATGAACACTAACAACGGACAGGTGATACAAACAGGTTGAACACATCAGGGCAGGGCAGAACAATCAAACAGGCGGGAAAACAGAAAACAGGAAGTAATCTACACAAGACAAGGGAGAACAAACAGATTTCAAAATAAAACAGGAAACAAAAAGTCACAATCATGACAAAGAGACAGACACTAAAACCTTTCAGAAAGAGTGTAAAAACATGTGCAGCAGCCATTGGCTATATATATATATATATATATATATATAAAATAATGTGTTTTTGAACATGGGGTTGTATGAGGTTGCATACATGTATTAGTAAAAACCCCAAATAAAAGTATGAACCTGAAAGTTAGCATAATATGTCTCATTTAATGTATTTGCATTCCAAAACGGTAACAGGGTTTTATTGTTTTGACTGTCCACGCATACGTTAATATTGGAATGACAAATTGATTCTGGTGGTCCAAAACACAAAATCAACAATCTGTCAAGTGAAGAGAATAAGTTATAAAGGCAAATATTTAAATGCAGGATTATAATATCAAGAAACTTGTTGTGAAAAGTAATGACAAATAAGTATTTTGTATGTGTTTTGAGAACTTGCAGCTACTAACCACATTGCATTTGGAATAGATATTTAAGGTTGCACAAGCACAAGAGGTAGTTTGTGTGGAAAACTTACACACTGGTCATTCTGACGCCCTCAGTATTCTGCAAATGAACTGCTTGTCGTATTACATACCATGATAACATATTGTGGGGCTGAAAATCCTTATGAAAACTACATCAAAGTGCAAACTGTTACATTTTGTATCTGTAAAGCCATAAGGTCCATAATCACATCTATGTCTACACCCTGCTGCTTTAGCTTTACTATAAAATTGTTGAAAGAAAAAGGAAGCGCAATGGCTGCAGAACAAATAGAAAAAAAACTAAAAGAGCAGACAGTTCATTTCTACACAAAGGTGTCTATTCAACAAAGTGGATTTAACAAACTTTTTCCCTAAATCCACTTACTGGAATACACCACTGATGTTGAGGGAATATGAGGACAAATACAACTGTTGAGACTCAAAAGGAAGAGAACCAGAGAAGGGAAGCAGTGTGTCATTATCCCAAATGGCCTATCAGCCTCTACCACACATAGAGAGAGAAACAAGAGTCTTTCAACTCCTCAGAAATCCCATCATCAAATGAAGTCATAGTGCTGTGAAGCAGCTGCTGAAAATACAGATAACAAATTGTTTGGGTTTGTAATGAACATCTTTTAAACCCTGCTTATCAAATTGGCTGACTCGGACAAAGAAAAGCTGCAGGAATATATAGCAGCATTTCACCAGTCTTTTACATCTGTGTAATCCCTACACAACAGTTGCTTTAATTGGTTCTTAATAATCCACTCTGTGTATGTAGAAGCATTTTAAAAGGCAAGCAAATGTTGCTCTTTGTCTTGCTGTCTTTTTCCTGTCTTTATCCGCTGTATATGTAGCTCTCTGTGAACACTGTGATGTCACAATGCTTATTTTAACATTATGAATATAGGCAGGGAATTCACAGGTTTTTGAATTTCAGTCAATTTGGACTATTTTTTTGTGATGTTATTTTGCACAAACTATTATCTACCATATGGCCTGTGCCCAAATCATATGGTTACATGCATTTAAAATTATATTCCTTAAGACTTTCATTATATCATTGATACCTTTTTATGGCTGACATCATTTTCATTAGCTATAAATGCATTATACTGTAATGACCTCTATAGTAGTTTGTCATTGTTACCGGCATAGTCCAGGTTCAGTATGTTATTTAAATTTAAGAGATTCATACACAATGATGCATGCATGTAGCCTACTGTGCATAATGTGCAAGACAAATACCATTGTTAGTCCATTATTAGTTTGTCAGACAACATTGTTGATAGAGATGCCCTGACACCATATTGGAGCCGATATGAGCATTTAATGGATCATAATCGGCTAAAATAAAGCCTCAAAGAGCCCCTATTATACTCCTTTTCAGCGTCATTTTTGTACTCTTGGGGTCTACTACAATAGGTTTACATGCGTTGATATATATGAAAAAGTTTGCTGGCATTCTCAGTAAGTGACGTCATTAATTGAGGAAATTCAAATAGGAAAGTTGGCGAGGCGTATTAAGCAGTTGAGAAAAAGTGCTGTCTAAATAACAATAAAAGATGGGAAAAATCCAAAAAACATAATATGGGGTCTTTAATGACAGTAATTCATAATGGGGCTCTATTGTGCAGTAGAAATTAGAGGGTGCACTGTGTGTGAGTGTGTGACTCTGAATACTGATGCTGGCAAAACGGATTCAATAAAATAAACAAAACTTTATTCTTAATTCGTCAAATACAATTTGACACTACAATTTAGTGAAATTCAATTACTGCATCTTAACCCATTCTGAGTATTAGGAGCAGTGGACAGCTATACATACAGCATCTGGGGGAGCAACTTGGTGTCTTGCTCAGGGACACTTTGACAGAGTGGCCGGAGGAGCCTGGGATCACACAAAAATCACAAAAATACTTAAAGGTCATGGAAATTAATTCTGATTTAGCAACTTGATGATGAATCCACCTTAATTATTAAAAAGTATTGGTATTGTACCGGTGATACTGGCCCTGTATTTACTTGGTATTGGATCGATAAAAGTAGGTAGTTAAAAAGAAATCCATATTTCTAAAATAGAAATTTTGAAAACAGTTCAAATTTGACCCGAAGACAAACACAAGGGTTAAAATGTCTTGTATTGATTGTTGTCTGTTTATACAATACCATAATTATAATCCAAATGATATGGGGGAATAGTTGGGTATTTGTAAATTACAGAGTGTGGTCTAGACCTACTCTATCTGTAAAGTGTCTTCAGATAACTCTTGTTATGATTTGATACTATAAATAAAATTGAATTAAATTGAATTCATTTCAAAACATTTATAATTCATAACATAACACATCCTACATTAAGGTATTAAAGTTTCATCTTGTCTTACGGTATCTTGTCTTCTCATCGCCAGCCTGTGCTCTCAGGAGTCGTTGCCGGTGACCTTCCAGGCCTGCGTCATGACCAAAGACTGTGATGTTACTGAATGGTCTGAATGGTCAGCTTGTTCCAAGGAGTGCTACGACCCCAACGGGCCAAAGGGGGAGCGCACTCGTACCAGAAAAGTGAGCCAGTTCCCAATCGATGGAGGAGCAGATTGTCCTGAGCTGGAGGAGAAAGAGTCCTGCAGCCCCCTGGGAGACGGAGTGCCGCCCTGCATTGTGTAAGTACTGGACAAGGAGAGAAAGAGTTATTCAATTAAAGTGCTAAAAGTTCACATAAGTACATGTGGAATGTGTCATGTATAAGCAGTGTTTCCTCTAGGATTTCTTCCAGCATGGGTGCTGAAGTGTGTGAGTTTTATTCTGCGCTACTGGAAGATATTTAGTGACACAAGATATCTCAAAATCAGTATCAAGAAGTCTTCTTGTGCAGCCAGACCGTACTCCAGCGCTGACATGTTGCTGTGGAGATAAGTTTGGCAATGCAGGACTAACTCAGGATAAACTTTGACCTTGTATTAACGGTATAGTTTGGCTCTTTTGAAGTGGGTTGTACAGTATGAGGTAGTTATCGATAGTCAGTGTATTACCTACAGCAGATGGCAATCTCCCTCTGCAAAAGTTCTTTTTCTGTATACTCTGGTTCATAAAGATATCCTCGTCTCCACAGTGAATGGCATTTCCTTGTCGCTGTCATATTCACTCATTTTTATTTTCTTTATTTGTTGTCTCCTTCATAAATCACAGAGAGTCTGAACCAAACAGCTGAATTACAGTTATTTATTTATTTATTTGACAGGGACAATGCACTGCTCCTTAGCAGTACCATAGTTAGCTATAAACTCATTTTCATCTGTAGTCCCTGGGCAGGAAACATAAGCTAACATCTCTGTCAGAAGGGAAACCTAACACTGGAGTATAAAAAAGCTAACACAACAGTAAAGGACAACAATCAAATTTCACAGTTGCTCATATGCATAGGAATACGGAAGTTCTGTTGTTGAGGAATTGTAATATCAGAGAAAAGGACTGTCTGAGGAAAAAAAATGAAAATATTGTAAATATAGTGTACACTTACACTGATAAAGATTTTCTTAGGTGGGCCTATTTTAGGTGGCTTAACTATGTTTTTCTGCTGGCCCTGTGTGCAGATAGCCTGTAGCTTTCTTTCGTGCCTGTACTCCCGTCTGCTTCTCTAAATGGGGCGTGCCGACCACCATCTACTAACAACCTCATACAACCCCACTTTAAAAAATACTGAACTATTCCTTTAACAGTTTTCACTTTTAACACTTTCAACTTTTAGCTATGCTCGCGGCATGGCAATGCCCAAATATTCAATAGATTACCATGAAATTTGGTTCACACATTCATGGTCCCCCAAAGGATGAATCCAAACTTTTTTTCCAAACACTTTGGTGATTCCTTGACTTTTCTTATTGCCCCACCATGGCATGACATTTCTGGTTTTACTGTAATTTAAAAGTCTCAACAGCTATGGGATGGACTGCCAAGAAATGTGATCCACATATTCTCATTCAGGACGAATTGTAGTAACTTGGTGATCCCTGAACATTTCATCTGGCACCATCATAGGGTCAACATTTAATTCGACCAGTACTTTGGGTTATGACCAAATACCTGCAGAACTAAAAGTAGTTTGTGTTTAGTGCCAATTAAATAAAAGCACTGCTGTGCCTATATACAATGGCACAGATCTGCAAAATTGACTGTAGTTGTTTGTCAAATGTCTGTCTCAAAGCAGAATGACAAGAGAGACAGTTATGTCATCTTAGTTTAAAGGTGCAGTAGGTAAGCTTTATAAAACTAACTTTCTGTCATATTTGCTGATGTGTTCCTATGTTCCAGTAGAACTACATGAAGCAGGTAATTAAAAAAACCCACCACCTACAGCTTGTAGTGTGATTTGCAAAAATCCACAGCTCCCTGTTCAGATGCACCAATCAGGGCTAGGGGGGGTGTCTAACTGCGTGTCAATCACTGCTCATGCACACGCATTCATTCTCCCATGTGGGGAGAGGGGCTTAGGAGACCATTTCGGGCTTTAGCAGAAAGGAGGGGGAGGGACTGAGAAGTTGTCGATCTTCACATTTTTTGGATAAGTCCTGGATCTTCACAATCCTACCTACAGCACCTTTAAGGATGACTTTACAACACAGCCTAGCAGTTAAGCACTGGGGGCTAATAATCTACTGGTCACCTAACAAAAATGTGTACCACTGGCAGTTACATTAGCAAAACGTTTTTTTTTTTTACCATGCGGATATATAAAGCTAAAGCAGTCAGATCAAAGGTCACTGGATATTATGTTTCATTTCCTGTTCCAAGCCATGCATAAATTAATGGTTTTATTTGACAAATGTAATACTCTTCTGAGTGAACTATGCAAACTATACATACATTTAAATATCCTGTATCTGGCTCTACCGCCAAACACCAATGAATGACCAATTTAACAACATACACTGCATAAGGAAATGAGATGCAAATACAGAAAGCACAATAACAGAACTAAGTTACACCACAACATAAGAGCCCAGGGGACACTGAACTAAATATTTGCAAAAGTCTAACGCTATTAGGTATATAGACATATCTCCAGCGTTGTGTGGTCCATTAATGGCGCTGGGGCACCACCCCTGCTGCAATTCCAATTGTGAAATACATATTTTGATAAATAATAATTTTTGGTATTGTTGTCTTGTGTGTACATTTCAGTTGTTACATTATATCATACATTTTCACAGAAACATGTGATGACTAATGAAAAAGAGCTGCCAATCAATCTGCACTCCAAGTACCACATACACTGTCTGTATTGCATAGCGTTTCATTTAATGCCCAAACCCATCATCATACACATCAGACATGCCATACAGATAGTCATGATAATTTAGCCGGGATATGTCATTGCAGTTTTACTGAAGCATCTACAGTGAGAATGACATGGCAAGATGCTGTTGGTATGTTGGTTTATACAGATAACAATAAGTCGGGTATTTCGACGGCTGTCATATGCGCTCGGTGAGTGTTGCACTTCATTCTGTCAAGCTGGTGACAATTAACCAGACGGTGTTGGGCTTATGGGAAAAGGTGTTATAAAACTAAAATAAAAGATATTTTGAGTGAACAGATTTTCTTATTTCTGGAACAGAATCTGAAAATTCAAGTTTCACTTAATCTCTCTAAAACCCATGTATTTAATATATTTAGTTCTGTTGTATGGACAGAGTAAAATCATGCATCAACACTAAATCAAAGTCCATCGACTCCTGCTGTCTTTTGTTTGACATACAGCAGGGAGTGAGGCAGCACCCTGTCCATGGTACTGAAGAACACTTTGTTTGCGTGTCCCCATCTGGGCAACTTTAAGCCCCAAGATGTAATGCTTTCCCAGGGGCCTCGTTGTTCTGCAGCAGGGCAAAGGCGACTGAGAGTCAGAGAGACCTTGCTCATTAATATATGGAGCCTTTCATTGGCAACCTCAAATTAATTCCATTACCAGCAGAGATGGAGGCAGGGTTTACATTTTCTGACCTCAGGGTTGAAACCGCAATGCATTATTGCTGAGACGACTACTGCCAATTCACTAGCCAGACACAAACCCATCTATGCTGCAATTAACAACTTCCTTTCAGCTTAAAAAAAATCAAGTCATAAATAATTATCCTGTGGAATGTCTGGTTAAATTGCAAACCCTGAGGCATATTGTAAACAGAGATCTCAGGTCAATAACATAAAAAGTCTTTCTAACAATGCTTGGAGATACTGACCACCATGGCTCACTCAGGCACAACTGATGCTGTTCAGTGGCTGAAAAAAGCCGTGCACACTCTCCCTCAAAGCAATGAAAACAAGCTGCAGATGGTTATTAGAATCAGATTTCAGAATGTTTTCATAGTTTTGATTTTCAATTAGCCATTTTTTTACAATTAGACTTTCTATAAATGAATTCCAATTAAGAGTCAGATTATTAAATACACCTTAATCTGTAAAAAAATGAGTAAGTGTACTAAAACACTGAAGCAATGCATCTGGTTTGTCCAATGTAATTGTGATGTTCATGTCAAATAAAAATCTAATAATAATAATAATCTTATTTGTAAGGCTGCACAAAATGTTGTGTAAACCAGCGGTTGTCTGGGGATCCTTGAAGGGGTTCCAGGGGGTCCCCAACAAAAAAGGGGAATCATTTATTTTCACTATAATTTCATCCATACGTAACACAATGACAATGATTTAATAACTATTTTGCTCATGGGTTTCATTTACTTTCTGTAATAAAACATCTAAAAGCAAACAAGTCTATGCGGTAGGGGACCCTGGGACAGATGTGGGCCTGTGGTCTAATTTGTGTCCATTTAGGGGACATTGATTCAAAAAGTTTGAGAACCACTTGTGTAAACATCCCATTCTTTGGGCTAGGTTTAGCAGAAGGAAACAAAGAGAAAAGTACAGCCTTCAGCACACACACACAAAGACTGTAGGCAGATCTGTTTCTGTGAAAATGTATGATTAATGTGAGTAACAACTGAAATGTATACACACACACACACACACACACACACACACACACGCACACACATCTATACCAACAATGTTTTTTTTTTAATCAAAATATGTATTTCACGATTAGAATTGCAGCAGTGACTACACGCCACTGGAGATATGTCTATATACCTACTAGCGTTAGGCTTTTGCTCATTTTTAGTTCAGTGTCCCCCGGGCTCTTATGTTGTGGTGTAACTTAGTTCTGTTATTGTATTTTCTGTATTTGCAGCTCATTTCCTTAAGCAGTGTATGTGTTGTTAAATTGGTCAATATGTTTCTTATTTTACTTATCTTTTGTCTTTTTATTTTTGTTTTCCTAACCATAGAACACAACATTCTAAGCATGTTCTGATGGCATGCTAATTGAAATCAGAGCTTGACATTCAGTGTTATCACAATATCAACAAATGTAGGCTGTAGGATGACAGAAATTGTGAGCAAAAACAACAATAAATGTAATGGTTTTACGACGTTTGATCATGTTGCATGCATTAGAAAGGGTTGCATGTGATTCTAATAAGACCAACATGAGTTTGGAATAAAACAGTACCATTCATTGGTTTGTATTATTATATTTAAATGTATGTATAGTTTGCCCCTTAGAAAAGTATTACATATGTCAAATGAAACCATTGATTTGGTAAACGTATACTATGCATGGCCAGTCACAGGAAATGATACATAATATCCAGTGACCTTCGATCTGACTGCTATATGCACATGGTCAATATGAAATTGTGTTTGGACCAGACAAATACTGTAGACCACACTGATAGACATTTGAAAGAGCATTTGTTGTATTGATCAATTCAATTCTATTCTATTAATCAAATTATTTATTTTGAGGAAAGGCAATATGGGGCTGATATACTCTATCAGACTAACTCGTCATGTGTCCACCTCTGTCCTCAGTTACAGCTGGAAGACTACGGAGTGGACAGAGTGCAGGGTGGACGTGCTGCTGAGCCAACAGGACCGTCGGCGTGGAAACCAGACGGGCTTGTGTGGAGGCGGCATTCAGACTCGAGAGGTCTACTGTATCCAGACCAGCACTGATACACCACCCAAACTCAGCTCGCTCCGGAGCAAAGAAGGTGACTTTCCCAGCATGCATTTCTTCTATCGTCTCTACAGATCTCTTGTATGGCTATATATTAGATCTCTATATGCCTTATTTACCACTCATTAGTGCAAGTGTTGATGATTTATTAACCATTGAGAAAACAATTAGTGAAACATATAAACTGTTTATAAAGGGTGCCATTTTAGAAAGCAACATTGAATCCTATATCTAATGGTCAAGGAGTGGGTGTTATAGGTAATGTTAAGATCAAACCAAGATCTGAATAATTAGCATGTACCATCATCATGTGAATTATCACAAAACCAAGTTTGTTATGTTGGGATCACAAGGTAGTCATTTCAGCTTTACGTAGTACTATGCAGCATGCGATTTTGCACACTATGGTTAAGGTTAGAAAAAGACTTTTTTTTTACCTTTTGAAAAAGTCAATGTCAACTTGAAGCAGAATACAGGAGGGGCTCAGTTTTTAAATAATACACCAAAACCACAATCTTTCCCAACCATAACCTAAGAGTTTTAGTGAGCCTAAACCCAACCGTTCACGGGACATTTTGATCAGCTTTTATCCCCTCTGATTCAATTCAATTCAATTTTATTTATAGTATCAAATCATAACAATAGTTATTTCATGACACTACAGATAGAGGTCTAGACCACATTCTATTATTTACAATAACTCAACAATTCCAATAATTCCCCCAAGAGTAAGCATTTAGTGCAACAGTGGTGAGGAAAACTTCCTTTTAGGGAGAAACCTCGGACAGACCCAGGCTCTTGGTAGGGGGTGTCTGACGGTGCTGGTTGGGGGTGTGATGAACAGTGGCAATAATAGTCACAATAAAGATAATGGAACTATCACTAGAAATAGTAGTTGTAGTAGTTCATGGTGTAGCAGGGCACTGCAGGGTATCGCAGGACGTAGCAGGGCGCCGAGCAGGGCGCCGAGCAGGGCGCCGAGCAGGGCGCCGAGCAGGGCGCCGAGCAGGACCACGGCGGCAACTGCAACTGCAACCATGATTTAGGTGCCACACTAATCCAAGGAAAACTGCTGGGCGAGAAAACATAAGGACTCCGGGGAATCAGCTCCCCGGAGCTAAGTCTGATTACCACCTTATGACTTCTGTAACACTTCCTGGACTAGAAAGAAATTATACCTGTAAACATAATCTGGGAAAACCATTTCTTATGATATTAGTATATGAATGTTAGTAGACAGGGTTGTACAATTACTGTAAACAAAGACAAAGAACACTGGCAGCCTCATTTATCATTTTATCAGGAAAACATCTGTCTTATATTTATTTTTGAGACCCTTTGCAAATAATCCACAGCTTAATTCCAGTTCTATGACTGTAGCTGCATGGTAATCATCATATTGAAAGAATTCATATGGCCTATCAAGGGCCATTTATTATCTTAAATAACAATCAAACAACATCAGGGATAAGTAGGAACAATATCTGGGTGACAGAAGCAAAGATGGTCTGTGAAGTAAATTGTAGCTTTTTTAATAACACATATTTTGACACAGGCTGGTTAAAAACAGCTTCTAATGGCATCTGTAGGAGCCAAGGGGCAGACAAAAAAGTTGTTTATGAGCTTTTGAGTCATCTGCTTAGGCTTGTGTTTCACACACCCACCAAAGTCATGTCATCTGTTCCAGCTTTGCACACAGTCACTGATATCCTCCCGCTGCTTTACCAGCCATGTGTGAACCTGAGTGGAGAATTAAAAAGGTTTTCCCCTCATATTAAATCTAGGACTGAGCTATATAAATATGCTAATAAACGTGCAAAAGTCACACAGAGTGAATAGCAGATGAAATATGAGCTTTCACAAAAATTGGTGGCATTACTGAGCACACTTAGGCTGCAAGTGGCCTGGTAGCACGCCCATGCTTATCCAGCACTGACACAGTAAGTCTCAGTCCATCTGGCCGGGGAGGCTGAACTGGCGTCTGCTACTAGAAATTATTCAAATCAGATACTCACAGCCAACCACTCACTTTCATCCTTCAGTGCATTTTTACTTTCAACTTGGCACTTTTCCATGTTCCTTATGCCATGATTTCCAGTGGCTATTTCTGAATTTCTTTAGAACCCCCTTGCCCATACTGTACCTTCTTGCATTGCCTTTCTGCAGCACCTGCTTCCACCTCCAAATGCCAATTTTGTTAACAGTATTGATTCTCACTTTCCACCATTCCCCTTTACAATATATTGTCGGGATGAGAAAGGAAATGTGTTAACACGGTAATTGTTAAAGTGTTTTTTGGTGGAAGATGGGGACATTAATAGGTATTATGACAGGTGAAACGCTGCTCCACGGTGTTACTAACAAAGCATGGTGGCAGAGGGAGAAAAGCGAGAAGAAAAGAGTGTATGTGATAAATGAATGCCACATCCTCCTCCTCCTTCTTGTCAACTTGCACCTGTCCTCGCTCTCAGTCTCAGACAGGTTTTGTTCTGTCATGTCTTGTATAATTTTAGCTACCCTCTAACTTGGACACGCCATTATGTAAATGAGAGCCTTTATTCATCCTTTGCACATATCTCACTACTTTCTCTCAGCTGTTTCTGTGTTGGCAACATCTAATTCCTTCATTGCAGTCTGACTATGGTGGCCATTACACTACTGACGATTGATTTTGTATTTGCATAATGTCAACTGATTGGCTAGAAGAAATGGAGTTTCTGGTCAAATAACTATTTCTATCTTGTAAACCTGAAAACTTTCACACTAGCATATCAGCCAGTAGGTAAAGTTGGAGCTTGCTTGGAAAATGTTAAATTCTAGGTTCACCATTGGGCATTAACAAAGGCTGGGAAATGGCAGAGCATGTTCAAAAAATGTATGCCTCCCACATATAAAACAGCAACCTGATTCCTCCTTAATTGCATTCAGTTATCTAAATTAAGGTGGCTAACCTAACTTGCTGTGTTTATTGGTGGGAAGCCAGTGTGGGAGGGAGTTAGCATGAAAAATATGGCAAAAAAAAAAAGTAAAATAATAATGATAAAAATATTTAAAATCAGAGTCCACCACAGTATTCTTGAGAAATTTGCACATTTGTTCCAAAACTGAAAAAAGATTGGGGTTAATTCAATTCAATTCGATTCAATTTTATTTCTAGTATCAAATCATAACAAGAGTTATCTCAAGACACTTTACAGAGAGAGTAGGTCTAGACCACACTCTATGATTTACAAAGACCCAACAATTTCCCAAGAGTAAGCATTTTGTTCGAGGAAAAACCAGCTGTCACTGCCGGTTTAGACACAGACAATGATACAGATATACAGATATAGAGAAATATGATTCATAATAACTATAGCAGTTGGAATGGTGAACAGTGGCAGTTATAGTAACAATAGAGATAGTGGAACTATGACTAGAAATTATAGTTGTAGCAGTTCAAGGCGTAGCTGGGCGATGTGGGGCATGGCAGGGCATAGCGGGGTGTTGCGGAGCGTAGTAGGGTATTGCTTGGCGTTGCGTGGTGTAGCGGGGCGCTGCAGGGCATAGCAGGGCGTAGCGGGGTGTAGCGGGGCGTTGCGGGGCAAAGCAGGGCGTAGCGGGGTGTAGGGGGGTGTTGCGTGGCAAAGCAGGGCGTAGCGGGGTGTAGCGGGGCGTTGCGAGGCATAGCAGGACATAGCAGGGCATAGCAGGGTGTAGCGGGGCGTTGCGAGGCATAGCAGGACATAGCAGGGTGTAGCGGGGCGTTGCGGAGCATAGTAGGGCGTTGCGTGGCATTGCGTGGCGTTGCGGGGCGGAGCTGATTGTCTTGATTTGTGTTTACCACTTGCAGCCATCTTTAAAGCCAGTAAATCTAAATCCTCAGGCTGATGGGTTCACAGACATTTTTATCTTTAAGGAACAATACGAAATGGACCCAGTTTGTGTGGCTCAATTAAGCTGATGTAATCTTATCATTCGCTTTCATGGATGATCAGCAAATCCTAGAGTGACTGAAATAGGATAGTCTGGCAGTATCTGTGAGCACACATCATTGCCAGTCTGATTACTGGGAGCTACTACCATCCCAGATCACTGCTTCTTCTTGATTTGATTTACTCACAGTTGGAAAGGGAAGGATTTACTCAGTACTGAAATTCACGTGCAAAGATTACTGCTGACAGCTTCATGGTTTATAACAGCGCTACATTCTCAAATGGAGTGTTTTTTGATCATCATAAGCAGCTTTTTATCCCCCATGGTGGCACATATTTCTCATTTTCTTCTGAAGATAACAATGTCTTTTGAATGTTGCCAAGTGGGAAAAGAAGGAAGTTGTTTCAGCTGTTTTTCCTGTATTGGTTTCTGATCAATGTGAAATCCAATTGGGGAGCAAACTGACATGTTTTATAACAGCTGTGCCACTGTGATGCCATGAATCCTCAGCTGGAAAGGAACTGGGAGTCAGGTTATTAATGGCAGGTGGCACGTGGCAGCGCAGGTTCCTAATTTAGCGGCTGGAAGCACAGCACAGGCAAGACTAGACCATCTGGCACAAAGATTCCAGAGCAAGGTGAGTCTGTGTGGAGGCTTGCATTAATCAGGCTTTGTTATGGTTGTAAAGAGCTGCTCAGACTGGCCAAGGAGGGAGGAGAACAAAATGGCCATTGTTCTGCAGATTAAAAGCTTTTTTATAAGAAATGGGATGTCTGACTGTTCGATAGGTGCGACAACACATGGACATGTTAGAATTAAAAGTCATCAACAGGTAATTTAGATGATCCAATTCAGCACCTGTTAGTGCAGTGGCATATGTGTTTAATACCCCCCAGTTGTAAGTTGTAGCTCATTAGAATGATATGGCATTTTCATAGCTAGTACTGACAATTTGTTAGTTGATATTCCCTGCCAATATTGTCAGCATTTTCCATATACCCTCATTTGACTTGCCAATTCGCCTGCCTTCATTTATTAATTTTATACATGTTAGTGGTGTGGATTGAGGGATGGCTATGTGGGTTGTTGGTTTCAAAGTGAAATATCGCTGAGAACTATTGGAATGTGAATAGGAATGAAGTTTTGTACTGATCTTCATGGTTCATGGTTATTATATTTCCAAGACGAGACACGAGATTGGGTTCACGAGATCGAGACGAGATTTTAACACTATTTTACAGAAAATTTCAATGAAGAAATAAGACATAGTTAAAAAAGTAGTCCTTTATTCAATCGAAAGTCACAAAATGAAAACCGAGTACTGAAAGGTTTTGCCATAAACTGAAATGACAGGCTTCTCTCCTGTATAACTAACAGTTACACCGTTACTTATGGTGGAGAGAGAGCAAAAGTAAACTCAGAGTCAACTTTGGAGATCTTCTATGCTAATTTCAAGCCTGCTGCTCTGCACTTGTGTACTGATATGCAAGACAAGATCTCGTGGTGACAAGCGCTCCTCTCACCTCTAATATTTACAGTAATGACATTGATGATCTCCAGACTTAAGACAACCTGAAGGTTGACATTTTTGCTTCAATTGTGAATGTCAAAACTGTTACATGGATTGCCAATATTTTGGTTTCTGACCAAATACCAGCTAAATTAATCACATTCTGTTTATCTTCAGCTGTACGTTGTGTTTAAGGCTAACTTGCAATGCTATGGAGAAAATTTGGCAACTGCCCCAGGGCTCCAGGGCTGTATAATATACAGGGAGGACATGTCTCTGTAGTGATACTTGGTAGATGCCAGCTAAAAGTATACCTATTTTTGGGTGGGGGCAGTAGGTGATTTGTTAAAGGGGTGATAGAATGCAAAACCGAGTTTACCTTGTCATAGTTGAATAACGAGAGTTTGGTGTGTAAATAGGACATACAGAGAACCTCAAAGTCGTTTGACATCCCTTTCCTCTGCAAATCTCACAATTTGAAACTGCCTCTGGAAACGGGCGAATCCCAACGAAGTCAATAGTTGATGTACACTCGGTGGCTGTACCTTATTTGGCTCTGGTCTGTACCTTTGTCACGCCCCAACATTTACATAGCTACAGACCACTGGTCTGAGACCAGCTGGTGTTCTAAATGTAGGTCAAGTATATCTCACACACTAGTTTAGCTGTAAGCTGTGCATTTCCACAGGAATTACAAAGAAGAAAGTTTGGAAGTTTTTCAAGGATATTGAAAATGAACCACGGTCGTAAATGCAGTGTCCTAGGCTGTACGGGGAATGCTGACACTTTTCACATTTCATCGCGAGCTGCTGCCGGTCGTGGGAGCTGCTGCCGGTCGTGGTAATCCAGGTAAGCAGTAGTTAGTGGTTCAGTTCCCCCAGAAAACATGACTGTGCGCTGGGTACAGAGCACCATGCTGCCAGTCGTGGAGCTCCGTCAGGTCAGCCGCAGTAACTGTGAGTGTGGCAGGCATTTCCCCTGATATTAATAAATTAAGTTATGTTTTCATTTATATTGCAATGTAAATAATACACTTAACCAGTAGCCTAGCGGAGTGGCAATCGGGAGAGTCTGGACTTTTCCCGGTGGGCCGGTAGTGTTTTGAGGACCTGAGGGCCGGTCGCTGCCCACTGGTGAAACTGTGCAGCCTCTGCTCAACTCGTACAGCTGCAGCAGCGGCCATCATTAGACTCACACACTGTCACATACTGTTAACGTTACCAATAGACTTTCAAACATGCGGGCTCCCAGCCACGGGAAATGGATCGGGAGTTGTGGATGTAACGCGGCGGCGCAGAGGACTTGCAATGGGCGGTGCACTGCTGGAGCTGCTGCTGCTGCTGGAGCTGCTGCTGGAGCTGCTGCTGCTGCTGCCCTATGTCTGTGGGCTTCACTCTCCGCTTAATGTCCCCGTGCTGAGACACTGAACTGGTGGAGCTTTTTTATGTCCCAAGGGTAATGTTACAACACCGCCAGTTGTAATGAAAGTGTTGAAACTTTGCATTGGTGTCTGTGTGTGCGCTACACACTGGAGAATGACTAAACTGTAACTAAACTGTGTCTCTGGTGCTTTGTACAGTAACATTAGTTGATGAGTTTAGCGACTTTTTAGACGCCAGTATTGTCGAGCACGCGAGGAATTTCTCTCCTGTGGCCGCCAAAACAGTCACCTCGCTCTTCTGTTCGGTGAGGAGCAGAGGAGCCAGCACTGTATGCTGAGAGGAGCAGCCCCTCCCTTCTCTCTTCATATGCAGCAACAATGCTTTGTTGTAAACCAACCAATCAGCACGCAACTCATCTAAAAATTCATGATCATACCATATAAGGGAGAAAACCTCTTTTTTCACTCTAGGGCTATTTCACAGGTTGCATTAGGGAGCATAGAACAGAACCCGGGCCATTTTCAGCACAACCAATGCTACATACCCTATTAGGAGACCTTAAGGAACAGTGTGAAATACCCTATATAATCACCCCTTTAATTTATAACAGAGGGGACTAGCAAAGCACCCAAGAATGACTCCTTTGGTTCTTTTTTTTTTAAATAATAAAATCTTGGGCAGGTAGTTTCCAGCACTGGTTGGTTTTTAAGTGGTAAGTTTCAAAAGGAGTGCAACAACATTTTGCCATGCTAATTAGAAAAAGCATATTCTCAGGGTTTTTCGTGTATAGAAGAAGTTTTGGTGCCCTCCAAAGAGGTTTTAGCCAGCGCCAAGGGAAAATCACATAAATCCAAAATAACCAAAATAAGAAGATAACTGAGAATAAAAACAGCAATTCAAATCCTCTCTGAATGTGTTTAATACCAATTTACCAAACTGTTGAATAAACAGAACAAAAATACGAGCGCTATAAGGATCTCAGTTTTACCGTCCAGAGTCTCCCGGCGAACTTAACGGTAGTATTAACCAGTTTTGTTAATTCACTCAAGCATAATAAACATTTTTGTTTATGAAATGGTCAGAAATAACAGGAAAATGCATAGATTTATGTCAAATAAGGTAACACAGACTGACTTAATATCACCCCCAAAGGCCGATGCTGAGTCAGGAAAAATCCTGTCACTCGCTTGACAGTTGGTGTGCTGACGTTAGCACTCAGCTCAAAGCACCGCTTACACTCCTAATTACCGGGTATCTTGAATGCCTTGAATTTGTCCTCTGTTTCTTAAGGATGAATTTCCTTCAGTGACATCCTTAAAATATTATAGCTGTGTTAAAATATTCTTAAACAGCTAATCGCAAAGACCCTTGCAAAGTGCTGGGTATGCAGGTTCAATGGAGGCATACCCAAACACATATAGAAGCATGGGTAGGGTATAGTGGAATATTAATCAATGTCTTCACAGCCAGTCAGATTGCAGTCCTTTTACACAGCTGTGCCAGTCACAGTAGGGCCTGACAGAGATGATTCATTAAATAGAGGGCAGTGTGCAGAAAGTAGAAAAATAATAATATTGTTCTGAAGGTTCAGAATTGCAATATGATAACATGTGACACCACAGGTCTGCAGCCAGAGGTAGATGGCTTTTAAAGTTAAATTTGTTGAGAGTTATGCGCATTTTGATTTTGCAGTCCTGTCAATCCCTTCCCACCACAAGCTCTTTACTTTTACTTCCAAACCATACCAAGGAGGGCACCAAGCCATTAGTTCCAAGGTTCTAAAAAGTTTAAACACAGCCGGCAGTTCTTTGTAAAGCTATAGTAGATAGTTTCTGCCTCTCCCATGAGGAATTCTAAGTAATGACAACAACACTGTCGGCGCGTCAACATGATACAAGCCTTCTGTGATCACGCACCACCCCCACCCCTCCTTCACCCAGTTGCTAGTATGCAAGAAGGACACAGAGGATTAAAAAAACATGATGGACTCTTCAGAAGAGGTCATTATCTTCACTCAAGTTTCTGCGTGGGAAAGTCACAGGAGGACACAATCTTTTGAACATAGTCATACTGAGAAATACAGAGAGAGTTTTGTAGAGCTGATAGTCTTAATTAACTTTGTAACAATTCATTTGGAAGTAGCTTGAAGGTAACGGACGTTCATTAATATCAAAAAGTTACGCACTAAAGCTTTAATACTAACAATGTTGATGCCTCTAAAAGGACATGAATAACCTGTGTCCTACAGTTAGCTCTTACTTGTGAAAGCATCTTGATTTGGTTTAATTAATAGTCTTGCGTGCAAAATGACCATTTGATGGTAATACAACATGTAATGACGTGATGTTTTTCAGTCCCCTGGCGCAATATTAGTACTCATGTTGCATAGGAATTGTACAGGTCCCCAGGTGCCATTGGATTTCCAATCTGATGGTCCGATCCAACAGCGTGTTTGGATATGCCGATTCGATGTTCCAGTTTTTATTGTTACTCTACATGAATACATGTTTAGCAACTGTAAAGAAAAGCACATCAAACTATGTAAAATCATTAGAAAATGATATGATGTTAATGCAATTGACATATAAAGCATTCTTGTATTACGGGGGTACTCAAGGGCATGCCACATGTATGCATATTTAAGCGACACTATTAAAGGACGCACCTTTGGCCAAGTGGAGGCAATTTGCATGTGAATGAGGCTCAGTCCTGTCGTGGCACAGCGAGAATGATTCATCAGCCTGATGACCTTGCAGAGAGTCACCTACAGCTGTTTGAAGCTGAGGTCCACTGAGAATCAGGCCAAATTGAAGACTGGCCCGCTGTGCTGGGAAGAAAAAAAACCTTTGTTGTTTCAAAGTTGTCTGGTTTTGGAAGATGTGGGGTTTGGGGGTGGGTGCTGTAAATAAAATACTAGACTGTTTGCAAAAGGCTTGGCTTTGATGTTGAGGATTTGTTTCTCGGGGATATGGGATTCCAAAGGCAGGGGTATTGTAATATTATGTAATTAAAAAATAAATAAATGTTTACACGTTTTCATGTCTTTGTGGTTTGATCTGTTAAACTATGCAGATCTCACATAACTTTGAAGATTAGAGTTGAAATTCTGTTGTCCCTGCACAATATATATGAATGCTCTTCTCTACAGCTTTGAAACTGAATGGAAGGTCCTGATGTATAAGTTAGAAACTCATATTATAAAATATGAAAATAATATGGTCAACATCTAAGCAACCTGAGTTAATTCCCTGAGTGTGATTCACATGTCAAACAGTGTTTGTCGGATTATTAATGACAAGAACTGTGACAACTCATTCTGGACAATTTGTAGATTTTCATGTTTAATGTCCCTATAGTTTTTTTGTTCACTTTCATTTTACTGTCTTTTACCGTAGATCACATAACATCATTCCTACAATGTGGTACAGTACAGTGTGTTACATAGCTCTTGTCTTTGTCTCCAAAGCAGTGCGACCAATGGACAGTGATCTGTGTCTGGGTATCTCCCCAAACACCACCCAGCTCTGCCATATCAGCTGTCCTGTTGAGTGTGAGGTGTCTTCGTGGAGTGCCTGGGGACCCTGCACCTATGAAAACTGCCAGGACCAGGCAGCCAAAAAAGGTAAGAATTCAATGTGAGAATATTGTCTCATAAAGTAGTTAATGGAATTCTATAGAGATCTCTGACGTAGGGCCTTGTTTTCTCAAAACTGGGCCCATGTGATTTCATACCAATGGATGAATATATATCTAAATTGCCCTTTGCATACACATAACCTCAGGCTACATCTACACTACTACGTTTCTTTTAAAAATAAATATCTTTTGCCATGTTTACACCTCACGTCCACACTACTCCGATGTTGTCAAGCCCCTAAAATGGAAACATTTGAAAACACTGTTGCCTCCGTTTTGGGGTTGCTTAGTAGCCTGTTTGGGCACAAACAGAGACCTTTGAGTCTTATCGGTTAGGTAGGCTTAAGGCCCTGACCAGTGTTGGGCAAGTTACTTCCAAAATGTAATACATTATAGATTACTAGTTACTGTCATTTGTGAGTAATTAGTTATATTACAATATTACTGTCTCTGAATTGCAATGCTTGACACTACTTTTGCGTTACTTTTGAGTTACTTTTACCAAAATAACAGCAAAAGTAGGCTATGACTTGGTAGGTAGCTTGCGAATTTCACCACCAGATCAACAGTCTCATCCCTGTCCACTTTAATCATTTATTTATTCATAATATTTTGTATTATTAATCTGAATCTGCAAAGGAAGCTAAACAATAAATAGTGAAGTAAAAGGTAGGCTACAATTATAGGCCTACTTGACTCTGAATTGTAGGAGAAGTATAAAGTAGGAGAAAAAATAAAAATAGCCTACTCAATTAAAGTATCTAGATTATTGTATTGACCACTGATACATGTAATGCTAATACTTAGGTGTAGCAATCCAGACAATAATTGCAGACATGTTTGTATCTGCCAGTTGCTCGGACACACGGCTGTCCGCACTGACGCCCGTTACCTGTTGGGAGATGTTGTCTGTACCTTCTCTGGTTCTGGCTCTGACCACGGGAACAGTGACGGGACAGCACCCCGTTTCAACCCAGCGTAATATATCCATCTAGGTCTACATATTACCATCTCGCAAATGTAGAATCAGTCTCTGCAGTCATCTCAGCCATCCAATCCCAGCAAGAGGAAAAGTAACTTGCGTTTCGCGGTGTTGGTGAATTCTTAAAAAAAGAAAAAAAAACCACTTCAGATTCATTTTATTTAAACAAGGACAATGCACAAGTTAACATTAACCTTGTATAAGAACAAGGAGAGATGCATTGTGCCAGGTTGTAGCACAAGTGCTATTTTCCACCTGTAGTCCCGTAGAAAAAAACACATAATTTCGAGTTGCAATATGTTTTATCTTGTGTTACTGAGATTGTAACGGGTATAATATTACAGAATTGTTTTTAGTAATGTATTTTGTTACTGCGTTACAACAAAAAGGAATACATTACTGTACTGTTACTTTTATAGCGCGTTACTCCCAACACTGGCCCTGACACACCACACATAAGACAGAAAAGAAGTAGTGGCGACAAAGCCCAACTCTGGCGTGACTCGCGTCCACGTCGCCTGGGTGTTGGCCAAAAAGTTGCACATTGCACCAAAAAGACTACAGCCGTAGTTTTTAGTTTTACAGTTTTACTTTAGCTAGCCCGCTTTCTAGGGGGCTCAGTTGTCAGTCTAGCACCAACCACGGTGCAGAGGGAGAGAGGAAGAGAGGTCTCCAGTGTTTAGATGAAGTTTTACTGTTTACAATGTGTAGTAAACGTAGTTTCAAAATCTCTTGTGAGTTTTTATCTCAAAATGCCGCTTAAAAATTAAAACGCAGTAGTGTAAATGTAGCCTCAGTTTCACCATCCCTTCTTTAGTGCAAGCATGCTCACTTGAATCCAGAAAATAACAAATAAGCAAACAATAAAAATGGACTATCTTAAATTTCATCAATTTTATCTGTGTTTGTCTAGGAGGTGTTTTACCTCACCTGGTGTGTTTCACTGTGGGCCACCATTGGCCCACAGTAGCTCAACCAATGGCACACTAGCAATAAGAGGGCAAGAGAGGTTTTTTTGTTTTTGTTTTGGATCTGCACGCCAAATGACCACTTTGACAGCCATTGGCAGGAACACAGCCTGTTATTTACGGTAGTTTGATTGACTTTTTCCCCATCTGCATTCCGCAAAAACCCGCCCTACTCTGCCTCTGATTGGCTAGTACCCGTTGCCTTCTTCACAGAAGGTGGCGCGAAGGAAAGTAGTGGTAGTAGTTGTAGTAACCCGAAAGGAGCGGGCTCAGTAGATGATGGCAGGCTTAATACTGATGGTACACTTATTAACAAGAACATTTTAAAAGGGCACATTACAACGGTTGCCGACCCTTGCTTTAATGTATGGCACTATGTCAAGTTAATAATAAGTTTGTGGAATTTCCTACCTTTTGTCTCTCCTGTCGAACTCACTTTTGGTACCTGAACAATAATGATGATGTTCCAATCCTCCTGAATTTTTAGGGGAATTTCCTGTTAGTTGCTGAACGTACTATATACTGTAAATTGCTTATATGTACAGTACATCCCACATTTGTACATGTATATTATGTACAAATGCAACTAAACTAAACATACCACACTGTGATGTCACCTTGTGTGTTTCTGGATGTATCTTCTATTGTACCATGTTAGTATTAATCATTAAATATCCAACTTTTATTGGTAACAAAGTCAAAATCCTGGCCTTGTGACAGCAGCAGAGGAGGGTAAAAGGTTGGAGTGGGAGCCAAAATCGTCATCTTCTCTGCTTATTTGTAGGCTGTTGTAGCAGGTTGTGCTAGTCCATGAGTGGGGTTGACGCGGTTGCTGCTACAGCCCTTAATTATCCCTGGAACAGTGGCGTCTGCCATGACTAATGCATGTTGACTCTGCCTTAATGAAGCGCCTCAAATGAAAGGGATGCGCTTGATATTCTCATCCATGCATCTTAATGATGGATCCGCTTCCTCATTTTCTCAATACTCTACTTCTTTTCTTGCTGTCGTCTGCTGTACATAATGGAAATAATGTGAGCGTACCCTGGTTCTCGTTATCCAGAAAGATATGGACTAAAAATGGGTCCTCCTGGCTTCAAATTTCTTTATCCACCTGAGATGGACTCAGATGGGAATCAGTTGGTTGTGATTGTAACACATCAGTTTGCAGAATGTTAGTTTGTACTGTATGATCCGCTGTATGCAGAGGAATGCACTCCTTTCTAGTATTTAACCAACAGTTAGGGCTAATTGTGATTTCTCCAACCAGAATTGCAACTGAGATTTACATAACATTCATTTTTAACTCTAGGCAGGTATCGTCCACATTGTATTCAAATAAAATGTTTGTCTCAAGCATAAACACGTCACACACTCATCAACTTTTCTTTTCTCCATGAAAAGAATAAGATAAAGTAAACACTCTTGTATTGATTCTCTTTGTGTAATACATCACATATGGATGATATATTTGGCATTACTCAATCATTTTCAAGTAATAAATAAATTATAATAACTAATCATGACATTGAATGTGCTGTTATATTTATCGCTAACAGTTAAGTGCCCACTTCAGTTTTGATGACCCCTAATGATACACATTCTATGCTGTATCTGGTCAAGCTTTAGATTGGGTAACAATAATATGATATGCTCAAAGGTGCGCAAATGGTAACACTTTATTTGAAGGGGTGCACATAAGACTGACATCACACTCTCATAACCATGACATAACACAGGTCATAAACATGAAGGAGTTATTAAGTCAATTGAGTCTATAAGTGTCACTGAGTAAATTATGACACTTTCATGCAAAATGTGCATTGTTTGATCTTATTAGCTTGACTCAAGCAAGCTGATGGCGTCACCTGCGACTTAGGCTACATTTACATTGCTACGTTTTGGTTTTTAAGCGGAGTTTTGAGCCAAAAGCGATCGCCGTGTACACTAGTGTTTTCAGCTCCAGTAGAATAACTAATCTCCCTCTAGACTAACCCACCCAAACAGCATACCTTGTGAATATTCTCGTAAGCTGGGCGTACATGCGTGTGCCGTTGCTGGTAGTTGCCATGGTAACATTAGTAGCTTGGTCTCAGAGAACGAGACATCATGACTGATCAGGCGGCAAACATTGGCGTCAGTGTCGGCGTTGCCAAAGGTCTACGTTTGCGGCCGTTGAGACAGCAACACAACCCCGCAGATTCCAAACCAAAAGAAGGTCAGAAGTGTTTTTAAATTTCTCGGGTTTAGGGGCTCGTAAACGCCGGAGCAGCCTGAATGCGAGGTGTACACATAGCAAAAGATATTCGTTTTTAAACCAAAACGGAGCAATGTAAATGTAGCCTTAGCTTGTCAAGTCTCCAGAGGCTGGTTTTAGAACGAGAGGGCTGCATCTGTTTCAACAGCCAATAGAGAAGTCAGCTTTTAAAGTCAGCTATTAGACTATAGAGATAAAATGATCCATAATCCATTTTATGTCTATGTTACAAACTGTCAGTTGGTCAAAATGTTAGACTAGAATCTAACATTCAGAGTGTTAGACGGAGGCTCAACAGCGTTAGAAAAAAAATATTTAATCACATAAATGAAATATTTTCACCAATTTATCACTGAAATGCAACTGTAGCAAGCATTTCACTATCACTAACGTTATCCACATTCATTTAGACGCAACAATTGCTATATCCAGCTACAAAACTGTCAGGTTTTAGAATGTTGCAGACCGGCGCGTTGCAAGTAGTTGCAAGTTTCAACTCGTCTTGTCACTTTGGTCTGAACTGGGCTTTATGACAACTTGACATTAACCAAGACAATATAACCTGTCAATGTCTGTGTTATGACAACTTGACATTAACCAAGACAATATAACCTGTCAATGTCTGTGTTATGACAACTTGACATTAACCAAGACAATATAACCTGTCAATGTCTGTGTTATGACAACTTGACATTAACCATGAAAATATAACCTGTCACTGTCTTTGTTAGACAACTTGACATTAAGCAAGCCAACATAACCTGCCATACATATATCATAGCAAGCCTAATTATCAGACTTACTGTATGCCAGACTGCTTTTTATTGATTTTAGTTTGACTTTTTACACGATTTACCCACATATCTCGCTTAAAACATTCATTCAGTTGAAGGTGAATGTTTTTTTGATTATGTGGTATTAGATTAAGTGGTTTTATTATTATATTTCATCAAACAGGCCACAACAAGTGAAATTAAATTCAACACTCAGATTTAGCAATAAGAAGTACAGAGGAGGCGTCAATGCACTAATTTTGTTTAGGAATGATTGTGTCAGCTCCAAGGGCCTAGGTTTTGTTTCAACATTGGAGGGGACACATTGTAACCGGTGGCTCTGGGGGTCCTCCTCCCCTATAAAAGTTTGAGCGTCAAACACTTCAAATTCCTGCCTTCTGGTGAATTTGTATGCATCAATTCATGGTGCAAATGTCTTTTATTTATGTTTAGAAAAGTGTTTTTCTCCTGCATTGTTTAAAGCTCCAAACAGCTCTATTGTACTCCAGCCTTTACTTCAGAGACAAACGTGGTCACTTTGGGTCAGTGTAACGCTTATCAGTTCAATTTTCTAAGCACAAACAGACATTTGGAAAAACAGAAAAATGGGTTCAAATATCTGCCTTGACAAATTAAAAAACTGGATCTTTAAACTGTTTTTCCAATTTTCTGTTTTTATTCAGAGGATCAGAAATTTAGAAAATCACAAAATTGCGTCTGGGCTCCAATTATTCAATACAGCAATGGTATTCTCTCCCTCGTTCCGCCTAGCTACATCCTGCCCCCAACCCCCCCCCCTCCCCCCCCACTCGAAACCATCAGTTGCAAGCACCTCTGACCCCAAAGTCTATCATTTTTTTTTTTTTTGGTCCATATGCAGTTAATGACCTGGATATTCCACAAAGTAGAGAATACCATTGCAGTATTGAATAATTGGAGCCCAGACGCAATTTTGTAATTTTCTCAATTTCTGATCTTCTGAATAAAAAACAGAAAATTGGAAAAACAGTTTAAAGATCCATTGTTTTTTTAGGAATCATGTACATCTCAACAACAAATCTGTTAGAGAATGAGACCTAGTTAAAGCTATAAGATCCAAAGTTTAAAGCTACATAAAAGACATGGAATCACATCTTTTTTTCACGCTCCTGTTGCGTTCGTTAACCCCCCCCCCCCCCCGATGTAGCACAAGTAGACACAACACTTGCTTTCCATACATATTTTGAGCCCCCTGAACAGTAATTTTTTACCTCTTTTGGGAAGTGGGTTGTCTTTCATATGTTTTGAGGGGGACAAATCTACCTCTTCTAAATATTGGGAGGGGGCGTATCCCCTGCATCCCCCTGAAATCTACACCTATGGTCAGCTTCCAACCTAATTCATTTGTAGTGAAATTATCAGATGACACTGCTATCTTCAGTTTACATTCAAGCAATTCCAACATCAGCAGCTGTAACGCTGACGTGGACAGGTTCGTGGACTGGTGTGGTGAGCATCATTTGCACATTAATGCAAAGCTGAATAAATTGTTTTAGATCCCAGTCCAATTGGAGATCACAGTTCTGTACACACAATTAGCCAGTGAATAATAATTTTTTTTCCTCATACAGTTATGACACTGTTAATGATTGATGTATCATGGCTCTTGCGATTTCACAATTTGAAATTGTGGTGTTATTTAAAAACAATTAACAGTACTCTTTTTTTTTTTTTTTGCAAGGTATTTCGTCCGTCACCTCTTCTTGAGAATTACTGCACAGCCTTGGTATCATGAGCTGATATCCTGTACACAACAGGTCATCACATATGATTGTTTTCATGTATCTGTGTCTTCAGTCAAAATGAAGCCTCTAGCTCTGACAGCTGCCTGTGCTGTGTTGCTATCTTGCAGCCATGCCATTCATAATATACCCTGCAGATAGCAAGTGAGTGATGTATTCCCTGCACCCCAAGCCTCATCTCTCTTATTACCCCTCCCCCCCTCCTAGAGAAAACCTCCATCAAAGGATCTAGACACATAGCGGTACATGTTCTGCCGACCTGTCTGATTAAATACTGGTTTTTGAGGGGAAAAGAGAGACACAGATGAATAGGAAAAGGATCCTGCTGTCTCCACCTGAATCCTGCAGGCACTCCAGGACTCTGCTGCCTTATCAGGCTGGAGCAGGAGTGTGGATTAGGCGGTGGGTGACCTTGGCTGGGCTGAAGTTAACATCCCCCCTTCCTAGGACCTGGGTCATGGAATCCCATGCCCTTGGGCAGAGGAAACGACACACATGAGAACAAACCCCAGCTGAATTAATTACTGTAATGAGAGGAGAATAAAAACATTAATTATGTGAAGTTTGTCTTGGAATCTCTGTCAACGTCAGGCTTAATGGACTGTCACATTAAATGCAATATTACAGTTATCATCAAAGGCACACTGTGACCACGGAGCAAAGTTAATGTGCTTTTGGTTCCAAATTATATTTTGTCAAATTGCAGCAAGTTTTTGCTTAGCAGATTACAGACGGGTGGAATGTGACTGATTAGCGTGGGGCTGGTTTGTTTTCATTTACTTCATTAGCTTCCTGTTGTTCCCAACAGGCTTCAAACTGAGGAAGAGGAAGATCGCCAATGAGCCGACAGGAGGGACGGGCAACTGTCCCCACCTGGTGGAAGCAATACCATGTGAAGACCCCAGCTGCTACGACTGGCTGGTGGTTAAACTGGAGGAGTGCATCCCTGATAATGAGAGGGAATGTGGACCAGGAACCCAGATCCCACAAGTACAGTGTGTCAACAGTGATGGTGAGTAGACACATGACTTAACCATGAAGCAGCTTTTAGAATTAACGTGGTGTTTTTGCACCCTCAAACAAAATCGAGACAAATGCACATTTGCGCGAAATGGTAAACTGGCCCATAGTGCATCAATTGATGCTCATAGCACATGCTTTTCTAAAGCGTTGATACATCCAGATGTTGGGAAATTGGACAGCAGCATACATGTGTTGATGCACATCAACTTGTGATTGATGACGTGTTCTTCAACAGCAGAATTGTTCGAAGGTGTTTTCTTGGAATGATGAATCCTACTGTCTTCGTAAATTGAAAGCGTGTGCCCGTTGCTCCTATTTAGCATAGGGCATGAGATGGCAGGGCCGTGTGAACACTCAGAGAAATGTCCAAAAGACGTGGGAAAGACTGTGGAGGCCTCGACAAAAACTTTGGTAATTCTGAAGTGGAGGTACTGCTGCAAGAAGTTAGCGAAAAACGAGACATCATATTTAGTAGCGTCAGCAGTGGATACAAAGCAGCAAATAAAACTGATGCATGGAATGCAATTACTCATGAAGTGAACGCTGTATCTGGAGAAGGGCGCAGATATAGGCCTAGTACAATTCATACACAATGGCAATATACAGTAAAGTGCTTTACAAATGAGCAGAAGTGTAAGTGTAGTGTGTATTTATTAAAACAAACAAACATTTAATTATGTGTAAAATAATGAAAATAATTAGTTACAAAATTATTACATTTTAAATTAGAACGGACAAAAAACGGTATGACTACTTATTTTGCACAAACCTGACAGCTCTCAATAGTGTGTAAGAGTGCTCTTGAGTAAGTGGGGTTTAAGAACAAATTTGTTCTGAAGAGCGTTTGGTGAATGAGGCCCATTGTCTTGTGGTCGGAAATTTAGACTTTTTAATTTCTTTGGGACATTTTAGACAAAAATATGACTTGGGATTCTGTTGACTAAAACTACACGGTTAAGTTGAGTGAAAATTGCAATGCATCACTTTGGAAACAGGACATCAACAAAAAAATCTATACTCAAGTTCCCAGCTGGAGTTTGTTCAGTTGTCATGGAGATACCTCAGTTTTGATCAAGAATGGAACTTGGCACAACTTAGCAGCAGCAGTATCCCATTGACAACATTTACTGATAACAAAATATTGGTTAGTTGCAGCCCTATAATGTCATTTTTGATGTTTTGTTTTCTGTCCAGTCCATATTGGCAATTCTTTATTCAGTATTCAACATTTTTAAAAGTCCCAGTAAAAAGCAACAGCAATAGCAATGATCAGATTTTTTATGAAACTAAGCAGGAAATGCATTACAACAGTAAATGTCCCAGCATTCGTGAAGAGGCTCTGTTGAACCCATTAGTTAATTGCCAGATAACTGTTGCTGTTTCTGCATTGTTTGGAGGTTATGTTCAATGTGTTATGGGTCAGTTTACTCAGCTCTGATTGCTGCAGTCACTTGGCCTCTCTTTGAACCACCACTTTGGGCCCTCTGGCCTTGGCTCACTGCCCAACATTGTAATTGCTGTATATGTTGTAGGGAGATATCCCTCTATTGTGTGTGCTATTCTAAGCAATTTCATTGTGTTCATGAGTGTGTGTGCTTGTGTGTGTGTGTGTGTGTGTGTGTGTGTGTGTGTGTGTGTGTGTGTGTGTGTAGCTACTCTCCCCTGGGTTCCAAAACAGGCGACTGGCCAAAACTGTGCTGGAAGAGAATGTGAGGCACCATGAGAGCTGGCACTGCCTTAAGCACTTTCACTCATGCACACAAGCACGCACACACACAAACACACACACACACCTTCTCCATCTCTTTCTCCTTCTCCTTCTCCTTCTTCTTCTCCATCTCCTTCTCCTTCTATGTCTCCTTCTCCGTCTCCTTCTTCTCCTTCTCCATTTCCGTCTCCTTCTCCTTCTCCTTCTCCTTCTCCATTTCCGTCTCCTTCTCCTTCTCCCTCTCCTTCTCCGTCTCCTACTCGTTTTCCTTCTCCGTCTCCTTTTCCTTCTCCTTCTCCATTTCCATCTCCTTCTCCTTCTCCCTCTCCTTCTCCTTCTCCGTCTCCTACTCGTTTTCCTTCTCCGTCTCCTTTTCCTTCTCCTTCTCCTTCTCCGTCTCCTTCACCTTTTCCTTCTCCTTCTCCTTCTCTGTCTCCGTCTCCTTCTCCGTCTCCTTCTCCTTCTTCTTCTCCATCTCCTTCTCCTTCTATGTCTCCTTCTCCATCTCCTTCTCCTTCTCCATTTCCGTCTCCATTACCGTCTCCTTCTCCTTCTCCTTCTCCATTTCCGTCTCCTTCTCCTTCTCCCTCTCCTTCTCCTTCTCCGTCTCCTACTCGTTTTCCTTCTCCGTCTCCTTTTCCTTCTCCATCTCCTTCTCCATCTCCATCTCCTTCTCCTTCTCATTCTCTGTCTCCTTCTCCTTCTTCTCCTTTTCCTTCTCCATCTCCTTCGCCTTCTCCTTCTCCTTCTCCATCTCCTTCTCGTCATCTCCTTCCCAGCATGTTTCTCCTCTTACTCAGCTCTCTGCTCACCTCTTAAAATATGGCCTGTTCATTGCCCCACAGGTGACTCACATCAATGCTAATTAAGCACAGGGGTAAAGGAAGGTGAAGTAATGGCACACAGCACAAATCAAAACACTACAAAATAAAAGCATGTAAATCAAAACACTACAAAATAAAAGCATGTAAATAAAAACACTGCAAAATAAAAGCATGCCTGGCCCAAAGCAAGAAAACAAAACAAACCATGCAAACAGAAATTGAATCAATAATTACATCATAGAAAATAAATTTACATGCAAAACACATGACAACTCATGAATAAATAAAGCACAGCAAACCAAAACATACTTGCACAAAACAATAAGCAAATACAAAAAGCAAGCAAGCCAGGAGTAACAGTGTTGAAAACCCCTGGGCTGGCTATACAAATAAACTTGGCCTAAATTGAATTGTGGTGTCCGATAATGGGGAGAGGATATATAACAGAAATCGGATTACAGAAAAATGTTCACAATGATCGGGTGTGTCATTTACATAATAATAAATCATTTGTAAGTTTGAGAACAAATCTACTATGCGCAAATGCAGTGTGCAGTATCTACCAGCCTTAATGGTGCATTATATACCAAGGGCCACGGTGTCCAATTAAAAGTTAAATCTGCTGGACTTTTGTATTTCTAGCATGAATGAAGCTCAAACTTCCAGAGTTTCTACTTATAGCAGTGAAAGGAATAATATGTCATTGAAAAGTTACTTAACACGTTTCTAGTCTTCAGGGACCGGTAGGAACATAAAAAAACTGTGATTGTGGGAAAACATTTTTGTCTTTGATTTCTGTTTATTTTTGTTAATCCAATTGGCCCAAATCAAAGAGATGCTTCAGCCCAACATTCCACCAACCTCACATATACTCTAAGGCAGTCTATGAGAACTGATGAATAAATAAAAACTATTGAAAACAAAAAAATCAAGCTAAAAAGAAAACGGGAAAAGATTATATAAGCTGGTACAAGACACAGCAGTTATAGATCAGTGTGATATTTGATATAGTATATAGGAACTCCCTTTTTATTAGTGAATCAATTATGACCTAAATATTGTCTTCATTTTCAAAATTATTTGTGTATACATATGTGCGTGTGTGTGTGTGTGTGTGTGTGTGTGTGTGTGTGTGTGTGTGTGTGTGTGTGTGTGTGTGTGTGTGTGTGTGAGAGTGTGAGTGTGAGTGTGTGTGTGTGTTTGGGAATATGGCAATTATGAGTAGATTTCTGTACCATAACACAGTAGCTGCTAATGAGGGCTCTGGGGAGAGATGGATAGATAGATAGAGAGAGAGAGAGAGAGAGAGAGAGAGAGAGAGAGAGAGAGAGATGGGGGTTGTTCATCAGATTCCATGTTATACTCATAATCAAGGCCCCCATTCACAGGCTGCAGTGCTCCATGTTGTTGCGGTGGCAGTGATTACCATCTTCCTCACTCCAAACTGACTTGCTCTTTACATTAATTATCTTTAGTCGTTTCCTCCTGAAAAATCAAAGTAAAGCTGCCCTTGAAAGATAATTTATTATGAAGCAGTAGGACATATGAACACTGCTGAGACCTTTATTATAGTTTTCATTTTTCTAACGTTCAGCTCTACGGTCTGTGGGAAGCATGGCAGACACATTGAACAAGCTGTTTGCTGGAGTTCATCCTCTGGTGTTCTTATCGGTGAGGAAGACATAGCTGAATGTTACAGCTACAGGCAACAATATGGTAGCTGCAGCTCAACTCTAGACATTTAATTATGGGAGAAAGGAGGACATTTTAGTACAAGTGGACTCTCATAATTCACGCGTTCAAAGTGACACATTTTCTACTTTTTAATATTTTACAGATACCGTAGCTTTACGCACATATAGTATGTTGGAAAGTGTGGTATTATAAAGTGTTATATTCATGAGTCTAAACTTTACAAGAAAAAATATATATTTTGGTGAAATTTAAAATGTTGCAACTTTTAATAGTTGAACTGCTTTTAAACTATGTAACCTACAGAGGTTGTGGTGGGATTTGTGTTTCTTGTCAATAAAATTAGCATTTCATGTTTTTCATTCCCTATGATCAGGCCAAGCCCAATCTCTGACACTGGCTGGGACCACAGCCTGGTTTGAACTGCTCTGGTTCTGGAATTTTCCCTGTTCAATATGTCCATTGACGTTTCAGAAAGAGTTTTAGGCCTGGAACTAACCCTAACCCTAACCCCAGCTACGAGATGAATTGTGACTATAAAACATTTGATAAAGGGCAAAAAAATAATTTGAAAATGGCAAGAAAGGCAAAGGTACAAGACTGTTTACATAAATGACCATGTAGATCGAGACTTTAGTGGTAGCAGCTCACTAGCCATTTGCAGGTGCGGTAAACATTTCCATGGTAACAGCGAGCTCCACCACCCAGAGGCGTCGCTGTTACGTTTGGGATTGTGGTCAGTGTAGAACTTCTCCATGACCCATAATTTAGATTTTTAGTTTTTTCAATAGATAGCCGACCCTCATTAACCGATAAATAACTGTTAACTGACAACGGCGTCCCAGTCCGCCCAGTCCAGGACGCTCAGACAAACTATGAGAGTTCCGCAGGCAGCTGCAGACTTGTCCCGCTCACACAGACACAATGTTCTCTGCAATGGCCTAGACACATCCAGCCACTTCCCTGGAACCGCTTGTGCATCCGTGCGAGGTTGTCAGATGATTTAACCTGACAGTCCTCATCGATAAAGTGATGTGTCACGCAACTCTTCACTCTTTGCTCTTCATTTTTTTTCCTTAAGACCCAATTTGCTGGTGACAAAATTAGGATTAGGATTTTAACTAGCTTGATTGATTGATGTTGTTATTTACGTGTCATGCTACTAAGTGGCCAATCCCCACACGGAATTACATGGCACCAATACAACAGTAATTAATTCCACAGCTTCCAGTCCAATGTCCACACACAACATTCTCTCCTTTGCACAAAACAAAGAACAAATAAAACATACCACAGCGGCCACAACACAACAGTGCAACCCATAAATGGTCCTGCTAGAGCCAAACACATCATACAAAAAACTAAATTTGATTGCCTATTTTATTTACAATGCAAAAAAAACCCTTTTTTAATTACTTTTGTTTTAATATATATATATATTTTTACATTTTTGTATTAATGAAATTGTTTTTAACTGTTTAACTGATTAATCAGTCAAAATTGTTATTGTTGGTTAACGGTTAAACGGTAATCATTAACATCCCTAGCCAGGGCTACACCAAACACACACACACACACACACACACACACACACACACACACACACACACACACACAGACACAAAGCGAATGAAGCTTCTCTTGTAGTTTGGGCATCCTCAGGGAATAAAAAACGAATTGCGAGGGGAATGCAAAACATAATGTAGGTAAAGGCAAAGTAATTCAGAAAAAAACTACTGTAACCTTTCAGGGCTATGCTGGCTTCTAACAGGTGGCAGTGTATATGACATAGCCTAATTAGCTCAGTTAGGCTAACGTTTTGTTAAAGCTGCAGAGTCGTAGCATGAATGATTTGTAATCCATTTCACAAACTTTGGATTTGACACAGTTGCTGTGGTACCACATAAAGGACATTGTGCTGCTTATGTATACTTTATGTCTTTTGTGAATGTGCAGGAAATCCATGTAAAATTCCTTACAATTGTCACGAGAAAATATCCTACAGTATCACTTATCCTTTAGCCAACCCTCAGATATTCATGACTCCATCTTATACCTATTCTCATCTTTCCCTCTTTTCCTTGGGGCACTCTTTATTATTTGGATTAAATCACTGGTGAATACATCCAGGTAAGTAGTTTCAGTTCCAGCCATAAAGAAAAAAAATCCTCTTCAAGGTGACCTCATCTTCATCTTTCTTTCTTCCTTGCTCTTCTTTTAACTTCTGAAAGGCACTCAGCTAAAGAGGTGTAGAATTCCTTTTATGGAACCCTGTTGAATCAGACTTATTGGTAAATTAGATTCACACAGTCAGCTTGGATTTAGTTTGCCTTTCTTCCACATTACCTCTGACTGCATGAATGCAATCACCCCCGGATGTGGCAGAATTGAATAGAGGAGATGTCAGCCTCCGTCTGTTACATTTCCATCAACAGAGGTTCAGACAGCAGTTTGACTTGTCTGATGTATGTAATGGTAAAAAGAAAATTGTCCCTTTGATCGCTTCAACTGCTTGCTGAGCTCAGGGCGAACTCATATCACTTCAGATTCTCAGATCTGTGAGTTTAGCAGAATGATTTTGAACACCATGTGGAACGGGAGAAATGGAAGGTACGTTCTCTGAAACTCTTCTTTCCTGCTACAAGGCCTCTTTTGATTTGATTTTAAATTACACTGAAAATCTTTCATTTACCAAAAAGTGAAGCATTATTTTGTAACTCTGTCTGGGAGGTAGTAATTCAGCCTGTTCCTGGAATGCATCTTACCTGCTTTTGTCATACTGTAGCAGCTAATGTGGAAGATTATAGGACACCTAAACTCCATCATAAATGACAACCTTTTACCATTTTTTAACTAACAAAGAGCCAACTAGGATCAAACTGTATATATATATATATATATATATATATATATATATATATATATATATATATATATATATATATACAGTATATATCTGTAATAATATATGTGTTTGGAGTCACCATGTAGGTTTTGCTCCTTTTAGTCAATGCTGTTTTCCAGTAGCCTAGCAACTACATGTGATGCGTGTATAATGATGTTCCCTCTGTTTGAAATAAACCAACGCTGACTGTTGGTGGCAGATGCAAACCATGGTCACCTATGTAAAGTCATGCATTCTTTTGCCTTACCATTATTGAAAATTATTCAATTCTGATATAGTGTACAACTGTACAACACATATGTATCATCCTCTGGGAACCATGTATATCCACCACAATATACTGTATGGTAGACTGTCCAGAGTAAGATACTGTATGTACTGGACCTAAGAAGTGAATGGACTCAAAAAGGATCTCAAAGATGACCAAACTCAACATGTTCAGTGTGCATTGTGCTTTTGTACAGTCCCTCCTAGCTGGGTTTCTGATTGTCCTTATTGTTGCTTTATTGGTTTGTGTTGACTAGGGATGGGAAGATTCATGATATGCATAGGTGCATACACATGATGCGAGTGCACCGATTAAAAAAGTGTGCACCCGATACAACTTGGGATGGACTCGCGATGCATCGTTTCTTACATCTTTGCATTGGTAAAATCTAGTGCTGTCAAACGATTAAAATATTTAATCGTGATTAATCGCATTAATGTCATAGTTAACTCGCAACTAATCGCAATTAATCACACATTTTTATCTATTCTAAATGTCCCTTGATTTCTTTTTGTCCCATTATTTTTTCTCATTTTAATGCTCTTATCAACATGGAAATGTGGATCGGCTTGCTTTGTGCAAATGTTTTTTTTTATTGAAAACAACATTAGCAAACTGTATTGTTCAATTTCACACTAACATTCTCACTTGAAGCAAATAATATCTCACACAATGTAACGGCTTTGACGAGGGGGCGGAGAATTGGTGTCAGCTGTGTGCTTGGCCATCAGCTGTTTGCTTGGCCGTCAGTTGTGTGCTTGGCCATCAGCTGTGTGCTTGGCCGTCAGTTGTGTGCTTGGCCATCAGCTGTCTGCTTGGCCATCAGCTGTGTGCTTGGCCATCAGCTGTGTGCTTGGCCATCAGCTGTATGCTTGGCCGTCAGCCGTGTGCTTGGCCGTCAGCTGTGTGCTTGGCCGTCAGCTGTGTGCTTGGCCATTAGCTGTGTGCTTGGTCATCAGCCGTGTGCTTGGCCATCAAGTGGTATTTCAGACTGGACGTGCTGCGATGATAGCTCAGTTCACAACAACAGAACACACAGATCACTTTGGTCTTGTCAATGCAACCATTTGGCAACTTTTTAAAAGTAAACATTCCATTCAGAATCTTATTGGCATCCATTTCGGCGTCTCGCGCTCGCCATCCACTCAAAACGTGACGTTAGCCTACTACTCTCTGGCCGGCTCGCAAGCCCAATCAAGTGTGTGCGGCGTTTAACTGACAGCACTAGTAAAATCTGATTTATTTATGTTAATATGAGTCTGTGCCTTTATTTTTTGGAGATGTGACCAATAATTTGTGACCAATAATTTGGTATTTAGACTGATTCCTCCTCTCTAACTGTTTCACTGTCTTGGGCGTGCTCTCTTATCTCTTCTGCTGCTGAGGCCGATGTGTGTCCAGCCACATAACATTAGAGATTAACATGGAGGAAGAAGAGCTACACATTCTACCAAATGCCTACAAATCAATTGACAGCTTCCCTTTACCTATACCAACCTGATCACACAGAATACCGTGAAATGAACACGGCCCCTTAACTCAAAATCTGTGGCAGTTTCACAGAATCACCGAAAATTCTGTGATGGGCCCACGGAAGAATTCTGTGAAATGAACACGGCCCCTTAAGTTGTGGGTGGGCTTACGTTTCCATGACACAACAGAGTTGTTGAATGTTAAAATAAGGTGAATTAAATAAAAAATAAATAACATCCTGGATCTGTTTTTGTCGCTCTTCTTTATTCTTTTTTATATATTATAGAAGTATCGGATCGGGACTCGGTATCGGTAAATACTCAAAATCAAATGACTCTGACTCGGAATCGAGGGCAAAAAAACCTGATCGGGACATCCCTACTATCAATGGTGATTCCCATAACCATGGTGTCTCACTCTGCCTGCCTGTGTCCGGCGAGAGAGAGAGGAGAAGAGATGTTCCAACCCAGATGAAACCCTTTACTAGAAGAACAACTGAGAGAAGGGCCATTTTTGGCAATACATGAGCCTGAGAAAAAGTAAGACAGCCTCTATGCAGTGGTGGGTATAATAGTCCACAAATACTAAATTACATAATATACATAATAAATTACAAAGCACGATTTTAGAAAACAAAGTCAGATAAAAGTAGAGAGGATTCTGATTTGTTATCATAGATTAATCATAATTAAATTTGTTCTTCATGGATTAAAAATTATTTTAATAAGCCTTAAATGGAAGTGAAGTTTCTGCCACCTTGTGAAAGCGCTATGCAGGTTGCAGGCAGGAAGAACCAAAGAAATCAAATCAAATTCTCTGTACCATATTGAATTGCGCAGCATCATATTCTTTTGCATCATGTTGAATCACATCGTATCACATTGTATTGCACTGTATTGCAATAGCAGGCGGCATCGGATTGTATCAAAAGTTTTTGTTGGCATTTTAAGGCCTTTATTTTTGATAGGACGGCTTAGACATGAAAGGGAAGAGAAAGGGGGAACGAGGAGAACGCAGGTCAGAACCGAACCCGCGGCCACTGCATCGAAACTGAGCCGCTGTATATGGGCGCGCGCTACCAGATGAGCTACCCAGACGCCTGCTCCATATGTATTTTTTATGTATTGGATCGTCGCATGGGCCTCAGACCCTCAGGCCTCAGATGCACATCCCTATTGTTGTCGAGTGTAGACTATAGGGTGTGTTTAATTATCAAGAACTAGAGTCTACTCATGCATTGCTCAACTAACAAAAGACCCATGAAAGTCATCAGTTTCATTCCGACACTTTAGTGATTTCCTTCAGCTTCTATCACATGGAAGTCAAGGCTCCATATGTCCCCGGTCACCAACGCCACCCCACCCCCACAGCCATGTGGCATCCCTCAGAGCCTCTTGACTGGCCTCTTATTGATCTCTTGTTGTCTCCTTCTGATGAAAATTGATCTTTTTTTCCCCGGGGTCCCAGACGTGTCATTCGACTCACTGGTCGCCATTCTTCCAGCCCTTCACAATGAGATTTTCACAGATATGGTCCTTCAGTGACAGGATAGGCTGGAATGGGATGAGAGTGAGGACAGCCTGCAGATCTAGATCAGCATCTCAGCACCTCCACCCCTCCAAAAAACAAATCCCTGACAAAAAATGTGCAATAAAGTATGCAATCATTGCGGACTATTTCTATTGATAGACGTAATGGTCCTGCAACCCATGCTTAACCTTCAAGGTTTTAGCAATAGATCTGAGCCTCTAGCTCTGTGGAGAAATAACAAGGTGTATCCTGTTTGTGTCTGGGCACAGTGACTGTGTACACCATGCCAAAGTCTTGTCATGACGGTGATGTTTTTCAGCTTTGGTACCATCATAATTACAACTTTGGATAAAACTAAAGACAAAATACGGTGTGTCTGGTTGCCTTTAAAGACAACCCATATCAGAGTTTTCTGATAATGTGCTTTGTTGGCCGTACAATAGGGCCGCAAGACATTTTCACACTAAAAATCCCAGGGTTTTAAATTGACAAGCATCCAACGGTGACATTGACATCCTTCCTCCTGACAAACAAGAGTCATAATTCACACAGCCACAGAGGTCCTTATGAATTAAATGCAAACAAAGTTTGTATTTAGGCATTTGAACAAACAACTAATGGCATTGTTTTTCTTGGAAGGACTGTTAGGAAAAGTCTTCATTTTTGTCATCGAGTTCAACTAAGCTTTTGGATGTCGTCTTTTGGCAAATTGGAATCCATTTTAATTTCAGCTGGTCCAGTTTGTCAAAAAACTTATCCACACTGAAATCACAAGTTGTCCTTTTGACATTACTGTAAAACAAAAACAGTGTAAAACAGGCCTACTCCCCACGTACACCAGTATTTTTACTCCACACATGCCCTGCACAAAAATATCTTTGTTCAAGTGAAAACGCAAAAACACAACTGAAGCGATACAACTGAAGCGTTGTATCGCTGCACTAGGCAGCGATACAACCATAACCCTAAAGCCATGTTGGCCAATCATAAGCCTGAAAAAAAGCTATTACTGGAAGGCTACCTGGCTGCAATGGCACATTGATTACTCTGTAGCAAATTCTGACGCCTCTGTTCTTCAATATAGTGGAAGAGTCACTGTACATTTATGTGTAAACATGTAAAAAGTCCTGTTAGTGGTTAGAACCAGCACTATTTTGGCCACGACCGCCACTGCACGATATGCCGTAACTCAGTTTTCCCTTTCTACACGTTAAAACTGAAAGCTGAGATTTCTGAAAATCTTCACATTGGAAGGAGTTTTCCAAAAAGTCTGTTTTCTGTGACCTAAAACTGTTTGTGGACAGTGTGTGGATGAAAGGCCAAATCGCATGGAAAAAAGCTACATTTAAAAAAAAATGCCTGTGTATGTGTAGACTAGGCCTGAGACAGTTTTAGGGGTTTTGGTAAGTGTATTTTGGACTCTTTTGGACGGAGGCAGCAGTTTATCCCTGCGTCCAGTCTGTATGCTAAGGTAGACTAAGCAATGCTCCAGTTCATTTTGGCACACAGACATGAGATTGATATCCATTTTCTCCTTGCACCTTTGGAAAGAAAGCTGCATATTTGTGAATGAACATATTTCCCAAAATATTAAACTATTCTTTTAAACATAGCTCTGCAATTTGCACTGCTTTAAGAAAAACTGTGACTTTCCAATAAGACAAAATAATTCTTTTATTTTTTAAATCTTTTTAAATATTTACTTGCCTTTAAATTTTCAAACATCCATTTACTCTACTGAACATTGCCTTATCTGATTAGTTAAGTATGCCAGAGGGGAGTATGTTGAAGTATGACTGTCCAGTTAAGTGATATTATGAATAAATCCTGTGGAAATTATTCATAAAGGTCAAGGCTATGTATTGGAGTGATTGAAAAAGTATGCAAACACATTTTGGACTAGACTGACACAATACAGTCAAAGGTTACTTAAGCTTTTCTACCCTTTGACATTTACAATGTATGTGCTATGTACTGCAACTTAGAAAATAGCGCAGTGTACCCTCTTCCCAATGAGGATTCATGATACAGTATTGTTATACTGTCAGATGTGACCCTGTGAAACATTACCCAACACACTCAGACACATTGATTTTGCTCAATGTAGCTGACAAAGTCCCCTGTCCTAATCTGTGCACCCTCATGCTCAGTTCACTCCTGTAAACCTGAGCATTATTCATTCATAAAGACATACATTTGGCTTTGGTTTTTTTGTAGTGTGCACAATAATCAGCTTTTTCATTATTTCTATGTTCTCTTTGAATATGTTCTGTTTTGGGCAGCCCATCTCAATTGCAGTATGTGCTGTAATAAATATAGGAGTTTTTTTATTTGCTCACATTGCTTGACTTATTAATGAGAATATGAAGCACATGTAGCTTTTGTTTCTACCTTCTTTTCTATTTTTAATACCTTAAATTTGCTTGCGTCCATCCAGGTGAATATGTGGAGAGGCAGCTGTGCCGTGATGCCATCCTGCCCATGCCGGCCATTTGTGAGGTGCCCTGCCCAAAGGACTGTGCCCTGAGCCCCTGGACCCCGTGGTCTCTGTGCTCCCACACCTGCTCTGGAAAAAACACAGATGGCAAGCAGACCAGAGCTCGCTCCATCCTCGCCTATAATGCGGGAGAAGGTAACAACGGAGTGCAGGATACACTGTCAGAGTCAGACAGATGTATGGTTTTGCCAATATATGTGACTCATATGGACCTTTTAATCAATTCAGGAATCAGTCATTGTCATCTGATATGAACAAATATACCAGGGGACCCTAACACTGACCCAGCTATCCACAAAGATCAGTATCTGCCTTGATAAACTCATGTTGGTCTAATACCACAGTAATGCTAGTAGCGCAAGTCTTTAAACTTCAGTTTTTGCTGCAAATTTAATTTGCCTCTCCTCCTTATGTACCACAAGTGAACTGTCAAAGTAAAATGAATTATTCTGTGTTCCTCTACAGCGACTGCGAAGGTTGTGGCATGGGTTACTGTGATGCGGGGTAAGAAGTGACGGGAAGGATAATAAGCCTGCTGAACTGTTGCAAGCTTAAGGGCACAGTGTTTATAATTACTGTCAAACTTTATTCTATTATATGTTCTTTCCCTTTCTCTTTTTAATTCACAAGGATTTTGCTTTGCTTTCTGTTCAAGGACCTTCCCTGCTGTCGTTGGTCAATCCAATCTTCGGTACATTCATATTTGATGTTCTTAGACGACAGCAAATGATTTTTGCTGATGTAGTACATAGTCTCCATATGTTTAACTAGAGGGATATAGAAATGTGTCTACCTTGATGTAATCTATTACCTCCAATCTGCTGGCCCAGTAAAATCCCTGTGCTTTTAGAATAGAAAAAAAAACTATTACATACTAGTAGTAGAATTGAGTATTCCTTAGCATTAAGTGTTGCAAACCCCTAGGTGAGGAGTGGCTATCTAAACGGTTCTGGAATGATACTGGAGCAAGCCCCGTTCATTCCTATGAGAGTTGCTCAGTGGCGCATACAGCAAAAAAAGTTTCTTAGCTTCCAGGTTTACTTCCTTGATATGCGGCCCACTAAATATGCACAGAAGTGTTTGTCCCACTAGCCTACCCGCGAGTTTCCGCTCTGCCCATAAAATTACATGGTGGTGATGTCATAGGTTTATATATTGTTTTTCTCAGCTAAAAGGGGAGATTGTTAAATACAAAAAATCCATGGATTAAAATTTTCAGAATAGAAAGAGTTATAACTGACCTTGTTGGCTGTTTGAGGTGTCCTGGCAGCAATTTTAAAGACGTCTTCTTTACAATGGTGGCCTATAGGGAAAATCCTATCTGGGTCGCAGGGGGATTTTTCATTGCAATACCGCCAGTGACCACTGGATGAAATTGGTGCGAAGGGTGAGTGCTGTTCCTTGGGTGCTAGTCTTGCATTGCCAGACCTTCCTCCACAGCGCTGCGGAGGAAGGTCTGGCTAGTCCACACAGCATTCTGGGATGGGAGAAAAACGTGCTCTGGTTTATTGGCATTTCTTTAAACACAACACAACTCATAATGAGCGGCGCTAAGCACCGGGCAGAGCCACGGTGCCTCTGCAAAATAGCCTCGGGAAGGTTGTTTTAGTCGTGCAACAGAAAACTCAGATTGGACAGATAGTCTAGCTAGCTGTCTGGATTTACCCTGCAGAGATCTGAGGAGCAGTTAACCATAATCCAACCAGAACGCAAACACAAAGAAAGAGGAAGGTAATGAACATCTGGCCGAAAATAATAAAATCCGGTGGAATTTCCAGCAGCAATGGAGCAATCCCAGAAGTGAAACGTCGTGGATATAAACTACTGAGGGGCTGGTTAAAGCCAAACCCTCCAGGCTGCCAATCACTCTGTGAGAACTGAGCCATTCTCACCAAACCTTGTTATGAGAAAAAATGGGATTTGCACATATGGTTAGCATCTGGCTTGGCAGCAGAGCAGAATTTAATCTTTTACGTCCCTGCTTTTATTTTAACAGCTCTATTTGTGTTGCCTTCTGGACCACGTTGGGTGGCATGCTGTCTTTGGCATATTCACACCAATGCAGCATCCACGCTGGAGTAAGGAGCTGGCTCACACTGTACATTTCCATGTGAATGGATTCAGGAGGATGTCCATGCTGGAGCGCCATGCATGCTGCAACTTAATTATCTTTCCGAGCCTTTAGGAGGCAGACACTGCCGCAGTGTTAGATGGATGGGAATCGGCAGAGCATGGAGATAGAAAGGTTGATGTGGTGTGTGCTGAATGAAACATGAAGTCAAAAAGAACACTCCTGGCCATCAGCTATAGCAAACTGAGGCAGGCTTGAAAAAAGGACTTCAGTATTAAGCCTGGGTCAAAGATAGATTAAGGAGTGGTAGAGTGGAAAGGATTAGTGCAAGAACCACACCTTACAACAATTAAAATCTGTCTGTCGCCGCCTTTCTCGATGAAGACATGGAAGGTTCATGTTTTTGTATGTACTGTGGAGTTTCTTGCAATTACAGTTATTGCTTATTCTTTTTCAAAACCTTAAGATACCTCTGACTCCATCCTAACTGCAACATGGATACATAGCCCCTGCATGTTAATGTCATAGTTTGACCATCATTCATCAGTTATAACATTTTACTTACAGCTGAAAGGAGCTTAATATAGCTAGAATAAATTATCCACAGAGTAAATAACATGTCAAGACAATGATGATGTTACAGAGTATAATCTTTTGAAGAATTGTTTACAGTGCTGCAAAATAATAACTAAGTCCCCAGCTCTTTTAAATCTGCAGCCATTCGAGCTGTGCATTTTTCAAATACAGGTTGTATTTGATTAGTAGCACTTAAATATTTATTAACTATTTAATTAGCCAGTACAGCAATACTGCTGTGTTCTTCTGAGTTAATGAGCTACACGTGTGATAAATGACTGTTCTGATGAAATGCAGTTTAATCTGTTATACATGTCCCTGCAGACATAACCCCTGCACTGTTACACAGAGGTCAGCCATATCTTCTGTCTGAGGCTCTTTCTCATGTCCAATTCAGGCGCTCCCTCTCTGTGTAGAAGATGACATTCACTGCCTTCTGAGGTGCTAATGGCTGGCGTTCTCTTCGGGGGTTCTCTTTTTCCAATGCGATAGCTGCTGCAGATGACAAGGTTTAGTGGTGAAGAGGGTCACATGGTGTGCACACACCACCTGGGTCCATGTCCAGGCTTCTGGCTCTGCAGAGACATTCTGCCCCCTGGGTCATCTCATCTCTGTCAATCCACCAAAGAGACCCTGCTGATTGATCTCTCAAGCTGCATCAGCTTTATTTGTTTTGCAACAAGTCATTGGAAAATCAAAGCTAAAAGCTTATATATATCACTGCACAAATACTGGGATGGGATAGCCAACACTTTACTGCTAGCCAATGTGTATTCTGTCACTGTTTTGGGGCTTTAATGAAGAAAATAAAAATCATTTATGATGGCTGTAGCTGTAGATTTATCCTGTTTACCCAAGCATACTGTACTTTGATACAGGGTTGGATTTACATACTTGTTTTCTCACACAACGAGAGAAATGGTACCTGATATATTGATACACAGTATATGCAACGTGTTTCAAAGCAAAGTTACTTTTTTTTAAATGCAGTTTTTAATGTACAAATTCCACTTCATTTGTTTGTTACCATCTTTGGCCAGCTACAATACAGGCATCACTTTTAAACCAATCATCATAATCAGTACTTGGTATTATTATTAACTTTAACTATTCATTTTCTGCTTGTTTGCTTGTTGTTGTCCAGCCAAGTTAGCTATTTCTTTTACTAATTGCCCAGTTATTATTCTCCTCAGTAAAGTCCCACAAGACAGCAGGTGCTTTATATTTCTATGAGTGTGCCACTGCTCAGTTTGCTATTTTAGAAAGTTGTCTTTGTACTGTACTATAACCAGTTTCATGCCTTTCATATTGAAAGAAACATTGTTGTAATAATTATAGGCCTACATGTTATTTATATAGCACAATTCATGCATTGAATGCAGCTTAAAGTGCTTTACACAGAAGAGGTACAGTCAATGCAATAATAACTAGAAGGGCACTCAGAGAGAGAGCAACCTCCGCCAAGTCATGCCCTATCTCACAACGTTAATGCAGTGTAACGTTCCCCAGTCGGGAACTCATTTTTTTCTGATTATTCCAACACCACATGAATGCAGCGCAAATGTCTGCAATGTTGACAAAAGTGAAAAGTAATTTGTGTATCCACCCTGTGATTCGGATCCCCTTGAAAATGTAATGGGTTCTTCCTTGGGCCATGCTACAAACATCCATCAAGGTTCATGAAATCGGGCCGGTAGTTTTTCTGTAATCCTGCTGACAGACATACATACAAACAAAGAAACAGACAAACGGAACCAAAAATCACCTTCTAGGAAGTGGTAACAATGAATAAGAAGGAAATGCAGTAGCAAACTGTGACTCTTAAACCTTGATGCTCTGTTCCCCCGTCACTCGTCAGGAAAAACAAGCAAACATGCAGCCTGTGTGTTCTGTCTTAAAGTTAGTTATGACAGTGCCAGCTCTGAAACACTAGTCTAGCCTTAGAAATGCAACAATCAAACAGCATGGAGAGAGTGAGAGTTATCACCAAACAAAAAACAGCAGATTTTATTAAACAAAATGCAAATCCTCCATACAAATAAACGCATCATCACACAAGTGTGTGCACTTCAGCTGAATACGGTGACACCACCAACATACCACACAAAACCAACTACATTTTATGCCTACACATTATGATGCCGCGCTCACAGCCAAGTAAATATTAGTGACAGACACTATGGGCAGTGACCAGTTATCACTGCATTTTAGAAACCACCACCACCACAAATAATCAATATTGTTAATAAATAATATTAGATTGGCAGAGTAACCTATTAAATATATATGCATTGCTATTAGTATTATTTAGAAAAATGATAATTATGAGTAGTTACAGGAGCTGTAATGTTAGTTTGGCTTCCATCGCCAACCTTCAGGCTAGATGACTAGTTTATTGGCGTTGTTAGCTTGTGATTTGTGTTCCCCACAGCAGACGGGACTTAAAGTTAGCGATAACAAAGATGCCTATGTAGAATGATAATGATTGGTCAATTTGTCATTTGAAATTACTCTCTCACTGAAAACTATTGCTCAGCCCTCTGTGAATGTATAGCTGGACCACCAATCACAGAGATGAAAACATAACATCTTTCCAGCAACTGCAGATGCAGCAAAATTCTGATAGGTTGACGATTCATTTATCCCTACACATTCTATCATTCCACTAAACTTGTATAGGCAGGGTTGATTTTTAACATTTTAGATGTTGATTGTCAAACTTTTTTTTTTTTTTAGAATATCATAGGCCCTGACGGTTCCCTTCTGAGTAAATGAACAAATGCAGTGTGAATGATACAAACTTTAAAGTAAGACAATTGTTTCACATAGAAACACTGTTTATAGGCAATGGTAACCAATGGTTTGATTGTTTCTTTGCACAAGTCTAGTCTCCTTACAAATCTGTTGAAGGGTAAAAGTTCACTCTGAAACTCGGTGCAGCATTGTGGCATGTTCTGCCACTTCATAAATATACCAATGTGGTGGGAACCTGAGCATCTGCTTCTCTTTATAGTGACTTCCTTAGGTATTGATTCTGGCTCATGAGAGATCCAAGGATCCATACAGTGATAAAATAATTGGGCCAAAACACCTTGGATAATGTTGTCATAAAGCTCTGGCAGGCCAAATACACGACTGTAGACAAAATAACTGAAATCAAGTCTTGGACAAATCCGAGCAGTTTCAAGATTGAATCAACATTGACTATAAATTGGGCCGGTCTGGGTCAAGAACATGTTCAAACGAGGCCAAGACAGAGACAAATGTGAGTCAAATCACCAACAATACAGACAATTACGAGGTAATGGGAATGTCTCAGACCGGCCTTGATACAGAGACCAGACTCAAGTACTGCAGACTCTTTGTGCGTGCCTTGGATATGTCCTTGTCTACGTGATTCTAGAATACCCTTCAATACCCAAACGTTTCCAACAAGCTTTCCATCTTCCTGTGTTAGTGCAGATGTAATTTTTTCCCGTCTGTAGTACAGCTAAGACATTGACTCTGGTCTGTGTTCAATCATTTCTTAGGTGGAATCCAGTGTCCCAATATCAGCGCCCTGCAGGAGGTGAGGAACTGCAATGACCATCCCTGCACTGTGTACCACTGGCAGACCGGGCCATGGGGCCAGTGCATAGAGGACTCCTCCATCCCATCCACCAACACGTCTGTGGGCCGACCACGGGGCGATGATGCCTCCTGCTCAGTGGGGATGCAAACCCGTAAGGTCATCTGTGTCCGGGTCAACGTGGGCCAGGTTCCTCCGAAAAAGTAAGTTCCGGTGTGATCCGGGTCGAATTTGAACCGTTTTCAAAATTTCTAAATCAGAAATATGTTAAAAAAAACAATCCAATTACTCAAATGATTACCCATGGATTACATACAGGGCTCTGTGCACGTACAGTTAATGATCACTACATTCATTGAATTTTGGGTGTTTTATTCAATTGTATAGCATTTGAAAAAAAAATGGAAAATGTTTCAAAATAGTATTCTGACAAAGCTTTGACTCTTTGAAGTCTGTGATTATCCATCAATACACGATCCTCTAATATTGATGATGATGATGATGATGATGAATCATTTTATTTCGGTTAACATACATGAAAGAAACCCTTATTTCCAACATTTTACGATTTACATTTTATTCAAATTATTTCATAGCCGTTAATTAATCTAGATTAAAAAGCTTTTTTGAAACTCAACAAAGAGGTAGACATTAGTCTAAATAATTAATCATTTCAGCTTTTTTAACTCAAAAACTTTATATAATTTTGTAGTAGTAGTTTATTAAAAAAAGTGTAAACCTAGTGGTGCGTATACTGGTGGTGGGGTGACAAAAGCATCGAAAACATCACAAAAAGTGTCAAAACATCGAAAAAAGCGTCAGATGGTGTTCATTTTCAATTTTGATCCGGGAGGACTACAAGACCTTGGTCGACAGGAAGACAACACAAGGGTTAAAGTACATGAATGTCATCCCGTCTCTGTTACATACAGTACAGTTTAACACGGGACCGTTCAACTGATGTCAAAATCTTAACATATTATTAGTAATCAGGCCTGATGCTCAGGACAGAACAGGCTGGATGTGAGAGTATAGGTAAATGTATGGATTTTAATTGGATCATTTTTATGATTGCACTTAGAAATGAGTTACAGAGTGGGAGGAGTTATTTTGGGATCCAGGGCTCATGAAATAAAAGTATCGGTCATTTCCTGCAAAGACAATGAAGATGACTGTTGATGCGCTTTCAAGACTTGAATTGAAACTACCCCGTTAAATAATCAGTAGAAAAGAAGTAAGCAACTTTTAAAAATATCTGTGCTGAAACTCAAAGGTACAAGCCTGTGGAGAATGTGCTCTTTAGAATTTGCAACTAAAACGTCGAAAGGCGCGTTTAGTAAGAAACAGCTGATCACCATGCATGACATTCTGTAGCTAGCTGTAGTTAATGATTAGCCTGGCTCTGCCCTCCTACGTACTTCCACTCAATTTTCATTTTCCTTCAGTACTCCGTCTGGGTTTGCGGTATATTCACAGGTTTCCTCCGGCCAAATCTTTGGCAGAGGGAGTGGCTGAGAACGATGACGTTGAGGTTTTGCACTTGTTTGGAGGAGAAAAGATGCGAGCAAAGCCATTCGGTCCGTTGTGGCAACGCTGCTGAATATCCAGAAGTTAAAGCCCGAGCAAGAACAATCTTTGCTGAGTCTTGTTGGTGGCCATGATGTTGTGGCCCTCCTCCCCACGGGGTTCAGGAACAGTTAGATTTTCCAGCTCACTCCGTTAGCGGTGAAGGAGTTGTCTAAGGCTGACGCCAGCGATGCTAAGCTGACGTCACGACCAAACGTTAGAGATTGGTTATGGCAGATCCAGAGTGGCTCAGGGCAGATCCAATAGTTTTAAACTTCAACATAGTACCCGCCTTCAAGGAAGTTAACACTTGTCAATGGAGAGTGGCCAAACTCTCTGGACCAATGAAATGGACCAGAGTCTGGTAGGACCAGGCTAGTGGACCAGAGTCTGGTAGGACCAGGCTAATGGACCAGAGTCTGGTAGGACCAGGCTAATGGACCAGAGTCTGGTAGGACTAGGCTAATGGACCAGAGTCTGGTAGGACCAGGCTAATGGACCAGAGTCTGGTAGGACTAGGCTAATGGACCAGAGTCTGGTAGGATCAGACTAATGGACCAGAGTCTGGTAGGACCAGGCTAATGGACCAGAGTCTGGTAGGACTAGGCTAATGGACCAGAGTCTGGTAGGACCAGGCTAATGGACCAGAGTCTGGTAGGACTAGGCTAATGGACCAGAGTCTGGTAGGACCAGGCTAATGGACCAGAGTCTGGTAGGACCAGGCTAGTGGACCAGAGTCTGGTAGGACCAGGCAAGTTAATGATTAGACTTGGTAAAGACCTGATGAAGGATTCAGCAGTTTAAATTATTAAGTTTTGGACAGATTTTGGATAACCTAACTTTTGTATGGTGTTTTGTTTCAATTGGAGCTGCAAAGATAAATCGATTAGTTAACTTTTCAAATAATCGCCACCTATTTTGATAATTGATTACTCGGTTTGAGTAATTTTTATGAAATAAAGTAAAAACTCTCCGATTCCAGATTCTTAAATGTGAAACGTTTCTAGTTTCTTTACTCCTCTTGGACAGTTAACTGAATATCTTTGAGTTGTGGACAAAACATGACATTTGAGGACGTCATCTTGGACTTTGGAAAACACAGGTCGACATTTTTCACCATTTTCTGAAATTTTTAGACCAAACAACTTATCTATTATATGAGAAAATAATCAACAGATGAATCGACAATGAAAATTAAATATTATAATTGTTGTAAATTGATAAATGTAATAAAATGTAGCAGCCCTAGTTCCAAATTATGTCAAGAAAGCATTCTGAATTTGCTGGGCTTCAAATTTGCATATCTGACTAGCGTCTTCTCCAATGGCAGCTGCAAATGAGGATTATGGGTATTGTAGTATTTAGAGCCACTGACCATACCAAACTGACTAAAAACATGATTTTGCAGAAACAGGTGAAGTAATGTAAACTGATGGCCATAACATAAATCTACAGTACAGCGACATGGAATTATTTAGGAAAGGTGTTGAATAACAGAGACCCCGCCTCTGCCTGCTGCGCTGTGGACGTGTGTGTGTGTGTGTGTGTGTGTGTGTGTGTGTGTGTGTGTGTGTGTGTGTGTGTGTGTGTGTGTGTGTGTGTGTGTGTGTGTGTGTGTGTGTGTGTGTGTGTGTGTGTGTGTGTGTGTGTGTGTGTGTGTGTGTGTGTGTGTGACGGCCGGCGAGCCGCAGGAAACTCTTGTGGAGTCTCCGAAAAGACAGTTAACCACAGGTTCCCGTTAATCTTATGATGGACATGTGTTGTGATATTTAAACAAACGAACCGTCAACGACGAAATAAAAGCCTCTTATTTACGAGAGCGGTCTGAGAGACCTCCAGCTCACAGAGAGGTGTCTGATCATGACTGGCCAAGCGACAAGCTAGAGGCCGGGGCAGGTGCTTGCTGGCTGTCGCCTCACTTCATGGAGCTCCTCAACTCCGAAAACTTTGAAGCAAATTGTCAATTCGGCATCAATTTTCACAAGACTGCCTATATTCGAAATCTAAACAGTTAATTTCACACCTCAAACGTTGTCCGAAGTGAATTTAATGATGAATAAGAAGGTGAAAATTGTTAAAAATGTCCCATTTTTGGTTGTTGTTCTGTCTGCAAGTTCAGAGTTGGCAGTGTGTGGGACTTATAAGTTTGACCAATCAAGTACACCTAGGAAAAGGGAAAAGACCCTGCTCTGAAGTAGGAGCTAAAAAAGTACGCTACTACGGCCAGAGGAACTTAAAAATCCCCAATTTTTTCCTGTCGGAACACGACGAAAAAAGTGTTCTAAGAACGTTTAGCTCTAAGAACTCCAAAGAAGTCTTGTATCATGATCGCGCTGACAGTGTTGTTGTCATTACTTAGAATTCCTCATGGGGGAGACAGAAACCACACACTATAGCTTTAAACAGATGTAAGAATAGTTCTTGTAAATGCAGTTAAATCCACACAGCATGGGTATAGTAAAGTCTTTCTGCACCCTTACCAATAACTCCTGAGGTGGTGACATAATTACCAGTGCTTCAGTACCAATGCTTCCATTTGTAAAAGTGAAAGGTAGCCTTTCTTTTTGGTTGCAGACTTTGTTTGCACATGGCACGTTGCGCCGTTTAGTCTCATGGTTAGTCTGTTGTTACTGGTTTCTGGCAGAGGTGTTAGCTGATGAGCTGTTTTAAGCATCTGGGTTTGTTTCCCCCCTGAAGGCATCTGCTGGGAACATGAATTATCTATTTATTTATTCAACAGAACGGGAGCATTATTCTGGCAGCACAGCAGCACTATGCAGGAAAACCCCGCAGCCCCCATGCTGTGTATGGAAATAAATCTCACTTTTTATTCCTGCGCTTACTCCAAAACCAACACATGCTGAGCCGTGAGCCTGAAGCCTTGGGACACACTTTCACATCAATGGAGGGAGGGGCACACACTTTCACCAGCAGCACCAGCTGTGGCCAGGATGTGAGCATTGCCACCAGTAAACATAAATGGGCATTAGATCATTCAAATGCATTAGAATGATAAAACAATGAAATATGTATGAGGATAATTACTAGGTGTTGTTCAAATGGGGTAAAAACTGTGATAAGTTAAAAATATATATTTTTGAACGTGTGCGCATAACATATGCTTGGTTTGCTATAGAGCGTCTTGCACAATTCTAATTGGTGATCTGCCATGGGAATTCTGAGCAGAGCTAATTTCCCGGTTGGTTCTATAAACACATGAATTCCTGTTTTTTTTTTTTTTTTTTTTATGGGGAAGGGATTTCAATTTTTGGGAAAGGGTTAAGTTTCAGTGCAGCCAGGCAAATCACTACTGGTAAAAGGAAATGCAGACTTTAGCCTATTATAATTTGAGATGCAATCCATCCAAAACAATTCTAAAAGAACAACAGTTTGGGCCTATCCGTTGGGAAAGCATTATTGTATTGCAAATGTATCTAAGGTGTCCCCAAGGGACTTATTTGGCATTGTTGGGTTTACACTGACATTTCCATTTTCTACATCTAATATTGTACTCATCCAAATTAATAATGACCAAGGCAATTCACTTTTTTCACGTCACTTTATGTCATATACTTTGGTTACCCATGCACCCACCCCTTTTCTTCCCTTCCTACCTTTCCTTTTTTCTGCTCTTTTGTTAACTGGTCTAAAAATGTGCTCTGGTTTATCACAATCGTCTTGGGCGGTGCTTAGGGCTGGACGCAGCAACGGTGCCTCTGCAAAATAGCCTCCAGAAGGAGTGTGATGAGAATTTTACTTAAAAATTAAACGTCGTCGATATAGATTACATTGCCACTAGAGGCAGGTTGTCAGTTAAAGTAAAACATACTGCATGTTGTATTTAGGTATTAGGTATCGTTATAACAAACAACTGATACTGTATGTGATTTTGGAAGGATAGTCTGGACTTTGACGTCCTAGTCTTTGGTTCATTTTAAATGTAATGAGCTGCAGTAAAAATCTAAAACATGAAGAAGAAAAAAAGACTACATATTAAGAATGGAAGTGCCTTTCTTCACTATGCTGCAGTCCCAGTCTCAGAAAAAGATCCAGCGCTAAAGTCAGGCACATTGGCAGTCTCCACGTGAACTCCCAGCATGGTTCCTTTGATTCTGATCCAGCACATCTCTATCAGATTTCCATGGGTACTCTCTGTGTTTGTCTGAGCATGTCAATGATGTACTTTCAGGTGTCCAGAAAGTCTGCGCCCGGACACCGTCAGGCCTTGCTTACTGCCATGCAAGAGAGACTGTATCGTCACCCCGTACAGCGACTGGAGCCCCTGCCCATCAACATGTCAACCAGGTAGCTCTTTTGTTGGCATCACTACACACTGTGAGGCTTTGCAGGGTGTCACACAGTCCAAATGCAATAGTGTTAGGAAAGCGAATTCATTCAAGCTGGTATGACTGTGAATTAATGAAGCACACCAAATATGCTCATCATTACTTCAGCACCAGCAGAGAGATAATAAAAGTATCATGCACACTGAGACAGAATACTGAAACATTTAATTCTGTTTGGATTGTGTCATGTTTAATAAATGTTATGGAAATACAGTCAGTCTTTTCTAAAGAAAAATATCAGAACATTTGTAAGGAGCGGACTGTGAAAGCTATACAGTATATACAGATGAAACCATAAAATGCATCTCTGGATGGATGGATGGATGGGAAAAGCAATACTCAATGAAAATGCTATTGACTTTTCCAGCCCATATAAAAAAATATTAACAGTTACTGATTGGTTTGGGTTACGCTCAAACAAATTGCTCCCAAATTTAAACTGGACTAGCCACCTGTTCAGGGTACCCTTGCCCAATGCATGTTGGGATAGGCTGCAGGCCCCAATAACATTGAATAGGATAAGTACTGTTCTGTTCAGGATTGGTATCTACAATATGGTATGGAGCATGGCCGTCGGCATTTCCAGCCATGGTATTCAATATTCAACTTGATTTTATCAGGGGTCCCTTCCAGCAGATGGTGATCAAATAGATACATTACAGATAAATGAAGACCAAGTTTCATTGCATTCATTCTACATTGACACATTTATTGAAATATGGCCAAGAGCAAACAAAAGACGATCCTCTTCCAGTACCTTTTCAAATCTGGGAGACGCTGAAACTTAAGATGAGACCCCAGCATTGTTTAAACTGCTGCAATTTTTTTTTTACATTTATCCTAAGTTGCTAGTTTATTAGGTACACTTAGCTAAAACTAGGTAACTAAAATGTACATACTGTATATACTGTATGTGTGTTTCTTGTGTCTTTGCTTAGGTGGTAACACCAAGAAGAAGCAGTACAGGAAACGTATTATCATCCAGTTACCAGCCAATGGGGGACAGGACTGCCCTGAAGTGCTGACTCAGGAGAGAGAGTGTGAGGCTCCACCTGTCTGTCACGGATATAGGTAACTGGTCCTATTCAACATAAACACCTGCACACGTTACCCACTGACAACCTCATTGTTGGCAGAGGGGAAATGCACTTCTCTTTGGATATATTGCCTTTAATTTCTGATGGTATGGTAGACAATTTAAAGTGTGAAAAAGAATTGGATGCCCAGATACAAAATGACATATGGGAGAGTCTAGGTTATATTTACATGTGTTTTAACAAAGCACATCATTGCTTAATACAGTTTACAATTATAAACAGATTACACTATTCCAATAAGAAATTACATGAAATTGTGGCCGGGTCGGGTTGGACAGTGGGAAGAGCAGGCGCACATTTAATGAGAGGTTAAGGTTTGAATCCGACCTGTGACAACTTCCTGCATGTCTTCCCCCTCTCTCTTACCTTTATCACCTAGCTGTCAAATTACAGGCGAAAAAGCCCAAAAAATAATCTTAAAAAAGAATATTTCCAGAGGTCTCTCCTGCAAAAAAACATATCGTATTTTTTTTTCAAAAAGAAAGAAATCCCAAGGCTGAAATTATTTTGTGAAATGATGACAGAACTGATGGGCACACTTCAACTTGGGATGTTGTCATTAAAAATGAAAACATTTTGAGGAAATCACAATTGCAGTTTGGGGTGTGGTGGTGAGGCGGGGGTTGTTTATGTCTGGTTTAATTTATAACTAACAGCTAAAAATATGAATCGGTAAGATTTGGGTGTGTTATGCTTGTAGAGGCCTCTAGCCCTGCTACGCCCTGCTATGCTCTGCAGTGCCCTGCTACCTACTCTATTTGTAAAGTATCTTGAGATAACTGTTGTTATGATTTGATGCTATTAAACAATAATAAAATAGCCTGAAGCAGCAGCTGCAGAGGTCTGGTAAGATCAAATTTCTAAGATCTAATTTTTTTTAAATGTCAAACTTATCTTCAGCCTTAACCAATGCTGACTCAAGTGAAATACCATCATTTCTTCATCATTACTGATCTCTTCCCATGGGCATTGCTATGTACCTGCAACACACAGCAAGTGTGGCCTCAAATGATAAGAACATAATTGTATAAATGACTTTTGAGAATAACTAAACCTGAACCAGAGTTTTCTGCAAACAAAACAGGCTGAACCAAATGCAAAACCTGTTCATTTGCGGGGGGGACCTATCAGGTTCAGGTTGTGTCACCGAACTCTAGATAGCAGTGTGGGTAACCATCTTGGAATAATTTGTAAAGGCTCCCAAGTCATAACGAGGTATTTTCCTATTGCTTCCACTGCAACCATGGTCTCCAGAGCATGGACCCTTGTTTTAATTGGTGCATTGCCATGATATTCCTCATATAAATGTATGGTTCCTTCATGAAGAACTGAATTTCATGATCTCATGACCATTTTTATCTTGCCATCCTGGTCTAAATCAACCTGTGGGTAAGTTCGGGCAGTTAATTCGAGTCCACCACTATACTCACATGGCATACTCTTGCGCCCTTTTGCTTATGGACCTGGCTTATGGATTGTGACCTGTATGCATTGAGTCTATGTTCCTGTAGGGAGGAATTTATTATTGTCACTCCCACCTGCCGGCAGTGCCTTTGCATGGCATTTCCTTGTGGGGAGTAATGCGATCAGAGCCTCGACACCAAATATCAACTCTGTACATACTCTGCATTCACATATTAGCCTAATCCATTCCACATAGAATTGGCTGACTGAACTTTAAACGTTTGTCCTACTAGCAGCAATGCTTTAAGAATAGCATAGATTATCAGTGTGTTGTTTGCTCAAGACAATGCTTATGAACAGTGCATTTTCTAAGGTTTGCTAGCAAGGCATTTAACTTGTATTGGTGTTTTCTATTTGGTCCAAGGAATAAAACTAGCAACCATCTACCCCTCCCTTCTCTGATTCTTATACCTCTTTTTCTTTAGGTGGAAAACCCACAAGTGGCGGCGATGCCAGCTGGTTCCATGGTCAGTTCGTCAGGACAGTCCTGGAGCTCAGGAGACCTGTGGACCGGGCCTGCAGGTTCGGGGTGAGGACAGACACATGCACAGATTACACAAACCCTTGGATCTCATTTACTTCTCCATATGAACACATGAGTTAACCCTCCTATTGTCCTCAGGCCAAGTTTGTCTAAGTTGTGAAAACATTTCTACATGAGAAAAATGGGTTTCTTGCAACCAAATTGCCCAATCATAACGTGAATGGTTCCATACAATGCTCTTCTCAAGTAAAATTAATGATTAGGTCACTAATTTCATTGAATTGTGGCTTTTTAATTCAATTTTATAGCATTTAAAAAGAAAAAGAAATGGTTTCAAAACAGTATCATGACTAAACTTTGACATATCTGTTATTATCCGTCAACATACGTTCCTCTGATCTTAGCTTTTAGTCAAAATAATTAATAATTGACAAAAACGTTGAAAAAAGGGTCATTAACATTGAAAAAAACACCCAAAACTGTTAATTTTCAACTTTGAGACAGGAGGACAACTCAATGGTTTAACCAAAAAGGCATTAGACAGAGCTGAGATGTAGTTTTCGTGGGGATCTGGGACCACTGATCTGATTCTTCCATCTTTGCTTTCTTTGCAAGAGCCTGGAATAGGGAAGTTGGCATCAAAGCAGTACCTGGGGGCTGCGTACAACTTGAATCTCCCATGATGTTATGGGACTGGGAAGAGGGATGTGAATGTTACAGTTTAAGCGTAACAGAGTCTCAAAATCTCACCTTCTCACCTTAACAACACCGATGAACTATAGTAAGATAAAATAAAGTACAGCTTAAAATGCCAGGGTGTCCGGTTATTCAGAGGGTGGGTAGAGAATCTCAGAACAAAACATGTACTATTCCTTTAAGGTGACTTGCTGAGTGTAACACTACTACCTGTGGCCTGAGGGAGAACTGAGGCAGACAGTTGTCTTGTTATCAGTGCACACACTCCGACTCCTATTAAAGTCTCAGAGACAGAGGCCATTATCTGATTCCAATGATGAGCATCCTGCTCCTCCATCTTGGGAGGCTCTTGTCATTATGTACCATTACCTGTAATAGTATACTCTGAGCTGGAGAGACACAATTCAATACAAGCCTCTTACTATTCACCCACTCACTCAATACAACGTGTGGAAGGCAATAGCCAGAATAAAGCATTTGCCATGAATGTGTGCTTGTGTGTGGGGTAAATGTTGTGGGTATACAAAAGGAAGACTGATGACTGGATCTTCGTGTTTTTATTGTTATCATATTGTCACCTGTGTTTTCGGTACTATATGGCAGTTTGAGTAAGACCATTTGTTTAGCCATCTAACCAGCCAACAGGTTATCACACTCATAAGACTCAAGCCAAGCCAGTGTGAACTAGCACATGCCACAGTACAACTCACATTGGTCATTTAAACCATTAGCAAACCCTTTAAATATTGTATGTACATTGATCCAGGGACGTCTGTGGGTTGAAAGGTTGAAAGTCTGTTGGACTGGACAACCACACACATATTCACAGCTAGATTTACTTGGGTGTGTGGACCACTAATAAATTGCAGTGGTGGAATGTAACTCAGTACATTACTTAATTACAAAGTATAGGATCTTGGACATTACTCTAGTATTTCAATGTATGTACTACTTTATACTTTATACTCCAGTACAATGTATATAAAACTAAACAAGATAGTTCTAATTAACCCCAGCTACAACAATATATTGCTACTTACATATACATGCATGGACAACAGTAATCCAATAATATATGTAACAGTATTATATACAGCTGCAAGTTTAATCGATTAGTTGTCAACTATTAAAGGGGAACTATTTTTTTTTTAGCTTATTTTACCTTAAGTAAACAGCTTTGGAGTCATTGGAATGGTTATACGACTTTTTTCGGGTTGAATGGTGGTTGTCTCGCTTCCCGCTAGCACCTGTGAGCGGAAAAACCACCCTTGCAACTTTCGGCCGGCGAGCCGCCAGCCTCAGTATGGCGTGATATCAGGTCTCGCGATGTAACAAATTGCTTCACGGCACTGCACACACACGCCCATTCAGGAACCGGCTAACAAGGTAGAGATGGATTTCACACTGTCGTCATGGCTGAGCCGGCTAAAAAGAAGCAGAAAGCTAGGATAGCATTGTCGGAGGAACAGAGAAAGAGCAGACTGACCGAGAGAGGAGTCAGACACAAGTAAACATAGCAGCTGCCAAATATCTATTCTGAAGCTGTAGGGGGCGCTCTATAGAGAAACCTGCCAGCAAAAAGAGAGAAAACAGCGAAGAAATGACCAAAACTGCATAGCGCCGCTTTAAATTTATCGCCAACTGTTTTGATAATCACTTTTTTACGAAAAAAGCAGCCAATATTTTCTCTTAAATGTGAATATTTTCTAGTTTGCTCTCTCCTCTGTTACAGTAAACTGAATATTTTTGAGTTGTGGACAAAACATTTGAGGACGTCATATAATCTAGTATGTAGACGAGTTTTGGCCCTTTAACTCAATCAATGTTAATGGGATATTTGCAATGGCAATGTACTACAGATCTTGCGGCTCACACCTCTCGATATTTCCTGACGTGTGTCTCCCCACCGTTGCACTTTGGGTTCCGCTTTTGCATGCTCCCCGGGTCGTCGGGGGCGACTCGCATCGGGGGCGACTCGCGTCGGAAGCTTGGACCCCGTCATAACTGATTGCAGTAATAGTCACGACATTTGTTTTTACAAAAGGCTTCATGGTTCAATAAATAATATTAACATTTTTTAAATCTATAACACTTTATAGATTAAGTTCTAATCTAACAAATCTATTAGAAACTTAGAAACATGTCTCTTGTGTTCTTTTACATACATATGAAATTATTCCAAGGGACATACATGGGTCAAGATATAGTCCTTATCTTGTAAGGGTTAGTTGACTTAAAAAAGACTGGCTCCGTCACTCCATGCTAACATTCTATCTTACACAACCAACATTATTTTCAAAGTGAGAACATATCTCATCAGCTATAAAACTGAATACATACATTCTAAATGTTCAAAACTTTAAGGTACATTTGTAAGGCTCAACAATCTACCTCCGACACATGGATGACTCTCACTTTCTCAACATAGAAGTTGACCACAACCCACAAAATGAGAAATCATCAAACTCTATTTGCTCCTTTCCCCTTTAGCTGTTTCATGCCGGAAGCAGGATGGTAGTCAGGCAGACGTTGAAGCTTGTCTTAAGTTGGCCAGCTCCATGCCGCCTCTCACACAACTCTGCCAGCTGCCCTGCCAGGAAGACTGTCAACTCAGCAGCTGGTCCAAGTTCTCCTCCTGCACGGCTGATTGCGTGGGCGTCAGGACCCGCAAGAGGATGCTAGTCGGTGAGTGACACACTTCAATTTAAAGCTGACATCAATCTTTAAGAGTAAGATCAGTGGATGTGAAAAACTGATTTCTCTTCTTATATATACTATTTGTAAATATGACTGAAAGGGCATGTCTTGCACTAGGACCAATAATCATGACATGGAAAAAATGTAAGTATTTAATAAGTTTGTTTTTTGCAGGGAAGAGCAAAAAGCGTGACCAGTGTAAAAACAACCAGATGTATCCCCTGAGTGAGACCCAGTACTGCCCATGTAACAAATACAACGCCCAGCCTGTGGGCAACTGGTCGGACTGTGTGCTACCTGAGGGCGGTCGCGTGGAGGGTCAACTGGGCATGAAGGTCCAAGGTGACATCAAGGAGTGTGGCCAAGGATATCGTTACCAGGCCATGGTGTGCTACGACCAGGACAACCGCATAGTGGAGAACTCTCGCTGCAACAGCCATGGTGAGTTTCGCATGCTCAAATTACACATTAACCCTAACCCTAACCCTTTGTCATGTGTAGAAACACCAGCACCTAAGCAGGATTTATGGTTCTGCAGGGGCTCTACGCAGAGCTTACGCTGTAGCCTATAAATGTGGCCTGAGGTTTATACTTGTGTGTTGGTGTCGTTCTAGCGTATCTCTTTAAGAGAATAGCAGAGCTGGGTTGTGTGTATGCTTGGGGAGTGTGTGGTAGAGAGAGTGACGGGGATTAGCTTCTGAGCGAGTAATGACTCCAGAGGCGTCTCCCCTGTGTTTCTGACCATGGTCGAAAACCCTCTCCTTGATTTTGTTATGTTTATGGAGAAGGAGAACCCAGAAATGAGTGAGGGGAAATGCAACGCAACTAAGCCAAGCGGAGCAATCACAGTTGTTGGGTCTGCGTTGCCACAACGTTTAGTTACATTTTTTGAGAAGTTCACGTCAGGCTATGACATGGAGAACGCTGTAGGGTCCGGATCTACACGTACAGTACCTACGGCGTAGATTAATTTGATTTTGCATCATCCGTAAATAAGAAATAAGTAAATAAGGATTGCCCAATGGCAACTGACCGGTGTGCCATGTATTTTGCCATACAGAAGGCCACAAAAGATGCACCTGTTTTGTTCTCTAAATTAATTTTCTTATTTTGGACGACCAACCTTGTTGTTCTTGACAACCGATTGGGATGTAATGAGACTGGTGTGAAATCAACAGCATTTTCTTGTTTGTTCAAATGTCTAAAACAACCTATGTATACATTTTCAAACTAGTCTGTTCTTAAAGGTCCCATGGCATGAAAATTTCACTTTATGAAGGTTTTTAACATTAATATGAGTTCCCCCAGCCTGCCTATGGTCCCCCAGTGGCTAGAAATGGTGATAGGTGTAAACCGAGCCCTGGGTATCCTGCTCTGCCTTTGAGAAAATGAAAGATCAGATGGGCCGATCTGGAATCTTCCCTTTATGACGTTATAAGGGGAAAGGTTACCTCCCCTTTCTCTGCTTTGCCCGCCCAGAGAATTCTGCACCAAGGCTGCATTTCGGGAAAAAGACTTCAGATACAGTATTAGGGGACCACTAAGGTCTATATAAAAGAGACTTCAGATACAGTATTAGGGGACCACTAAGGCCTATATAAAAGAGACTTCAGATACAGTATTAGGGGACCACTAAGGCCTATATAAAAGAGACTTCAGATACAGTATTAGGGGACCACTAAGGCCTATATGAAAGAGACTTCAGATACAGTATTAGGGGACCACTAAGGCCTATATAAAAGCATCCAAAAACCAGCATGTCATAGGACCTTTAAAGAATAGTTTATACCACCACAAAGCCTTACAGGGAGGAGAATATGGGGATCTTGGTTGTCACCTTTTCTCCTCCCAACACTCAACTTTGATTTCTTTAATCAGGACCACAATCTTGGCCTAACCTCAACAAACAGACTAAAATAAAATTGTATAAATAATAGAGATGACAGATCAGAAAATTATCAAATGTGTCTAATTTCTAAGGCTCATATGGGTTGTTGTGGAAGGCACAGACAATCAGCCTATTTTTGGATATAACATATCAGAAAATGTGGACTTCAGAGGAGACGGAGCCTAAAATGGAACACAGCTTTATACTACAAACTGTCTTCACAATGATCTTATTTTTAGTCATGCTGGGGGTCTCTATGCAGAAGAGAACGACTTTTTAATTTTAATTTGCTGAAATAGACCACACTTGTTCTTCGGAGACTTTGGCTCAGAGGCAGAGTGGTTGCCTCTCAACCACGAGTTTGGCAGTTCAGTCCCAGGCTCTTCCAACAACATGTCAAAGTGTCAATCTATAGCTCTCCACTGCTCCTAAAACTTAGGATGGGATAAATTCAGTAATTCAATTTCAATTTTACGCGACAAATAAGAATAAAGTTTAATTTTTTGTTCGTTTTTTAGTGAGCAATCTTGTCCAAATATTTGGGATCAATCAGCCTTACACTGATCACATTTGACCCGGCTCAGTGTCAGTTATCACTGCGTCCTTTTATCAAAACTCCAGTGTAAATTCATAATCAATAAGGGGAACTTGGGGATGTATTTGCTGCCAGCAGCCCGAATCTGTCAAGCCACTTTGTGTCAGCTGTATTAACATTCCACAGTATACTCCAACATAGGGAGAAAAGGGAATTAAGAATCACAGTGCTGTCGCATTCTGCCTTGGAAAATATAGAACACATCAAAGCACTGGGGGAATGAGCGTGTCTGTTTGCTCATTGAGAATTCCGTCTTGTCGTGAGTCAAAGCATTGCTCCCAGTATGGGGCTGCTTGATGGTATCTGGCTGTAGCTGTTAAAAGATACCGGACTCAGAGTTGGTACTGCTGCTTGCTTTCTCTCCGATTTAGGAATCTTTGATTGCTTCTCAAATGCTAGAGAGTATTGTGGGAGTGACTTGATGAATGTTTGCTCCTTTTTGCTACTGCTGAAGATCAGTGATGTTCGATTTTTGTATTGAAGGAGTGAGGGAAAGCACTACATTGGTAAATCTGGAGTCACCATCAGGGAGTAATAGCGAGAATGCTTTCATGCCTGAGAAAAGTTTTGGATTGGCATAAGAAAGTTGGTTGTTATTATGTTGGCATATGTCAGTTTGTTATTATGTGATTGGTTACAGGGTACATTGAGGAGGCTTGCATCATTCCCTGTCCGTCTGACTGCAAACTGAGTGAGTGGTCCAACTGGTCGCGCTGCAGCAAGTCCTGCGGCAGTGGGGTCAAAGTTCGCTCCAAGTGGCTCAGAGAAAAGCCCTACAACGGCGGAAGACCATGTCCTAAACTGGACCATGTCAACCAGGTGAGAGAGGCCTCACTTTAAACACTAAGACAAACAAACTAAGACTAAGACAAACAAATGCTTGTCTTAGTGAGGTTCGAAGTGTTTCAGTATTTATTACCATTACTGTACCTTAAATGTATATTTCTGTTTAATTCCTCAGTACAATAATCTGACTTACTTATTTTATGTTGTTCCTTTCTATTCTTTGATGAATGGATTCCATCAACAGGCTCAGGTAAGTACACTGTGTTTTTAACCCATTTGCCTTCACTTCACTTCTGAAATGTATTTTTCTTGTGTTTAGTCAACTTGTTAAAAAGAAAATAATTGTCTAATTTAGCTTGGATTTTAATCATCGTTAGTCTAAAAAAAAATTCTTTCTGATAACAGCAGCTCAGTTACAGATTTTAAAGTGCTCATATTATGCTCATTTTCAGGTTCATAATTGTATTTAGAGGTTGTACCAGAATAGGTTTGTGTGGTTTAATTTTCAAAAAAACACCATATTTTTCTTGTACTACATATCAATGCAGCTCCTCTTCTCACCCTGTGTGTTGAGCTCTCTGTTTTAGCTACAGAGTGAGACATCTCACTTCTGTTCCATCTTTGTTGGGAGTCACACATGCTCAGTAGCTAGGTAAGGACTACTAGCCAGTCAGAAGCAGAGTATGAGGGCGTGCCCTGACAGTACCTAGGTAAGGACTACTAGCCAGTCAGAAGCAGAGTATGAGGGAGTGCCCTGACAGTACCTAGGTAAGGACTACTAGCCAGTCAGAAGCAGAGTATGAGGGCGTGCCATGCTAGCAGCTAGGCGAGCATTATAACGTGTGTTACAAAGTGACCACGTTTGTAATGTGCACAAAAAGATATATAACACTATACAGGAAAGGGAAAAAGCCGAAATGCATAATATGAGCACTCTAAGGACACATACAAAATTCATTTTACACCTTTTTGTGTTTCTAAATACACATTCCCTGAACAGAATCCAACATGTAAGTGTGGTGTTTGTGTGTGTCAGGTGTATGAGGTGGTGCCGTGCCTCAGTGACTGTGGCCAGTATGTCTGGCTGGCAGAGCCCTGGAGTGTGTGGAAGGTCAGCAATGTGGACCTAAAGGATAACTGTGGTGAAGGTGTTCAGACGAGGAAAGTCAGGTAAGATGAAACCATGTGTACTAGGCCTGTTTCAATCAGCATGCTGGTCTGTACTTGTGTTCTCATATACCTTTGCAACAAAGACTGCATTTAGCCAATTAAGCCCCAAATGCCCAGAAGTGTTGTTGGTCCACCTGCTTTACCAAGGATATACTGACTTGTGTGAACTTCGGGTTTACAAATATCCCAGCATGCACTACGATGATGGAAGAGAGACAAACTCATAACTGTTACTACAGTTATTTTCTTTCAGACGACACAATTATACATTTTATATAATCATTTTACTTTGTTGTGATCAAATGTTATTGTCTTTTTAGGCTCAACATATACGGAGTATAAATACCGATAAAATGACTAAACAAGCAAAAGCAGCAAGAAAAAACTATCAACAAAAAAGGGGTGAGGGTGGCAGCTGGGGTTAAAGCATTTAACTATATAGATTATCAAGGGCAGCTGTTCTATCCATCAATAACCATATTGTCTTTTGGCAGCCTCAATTTATCTTTAGCTGTAATACATTCCAAATTTGCTATTCTATTAGAGGCCAGACTCCAGTAAATCTGCATAGAGAGACTTGGGGCTGTAAAACATTTGAAAAAAAATCTTTTATTTGCAGCTATATAGTACGGAACCCCCCTGGTCCCACTTTGTCAAAAAGATTAATTATAACTATCTCGTGGCCTCAAGATAGTAACTCGTAGCCTCAAGATACGAGATACTATCTTGAGGCCACGAGATACTATCTTGAGGCCATGAGATACTATCTTGAGGCCACGAGATACTGTAGTATCTTGAGGCCATGAGATAGTTATAATTAATTTTTTTGACAAAGTGGGACGAGGGGGACTCCGTAATATAGCCTGCAAACAACAGCTTACGTTGATTCAATGTAAAGGCTGAAATGTGGTTTAGAAGACAGAGAGATGGATTTGGATCATAGTTCAACCCAGTCAAGTCTGATATAGAATCATTAACACATTTCCAAAAAATAGCAATACGAGAGCAATCTCAAAACACATGTAAAAATGTCCCTGGACTATTTACAGAACAAAAACTACAGTTACTGGAAAAAAAAAAGTACAGTACAAACATTTTATAATGTCTATAAAGCAAAGTATAGGCCCTCTGGAATCAATCAATTGGAGTATGGAGTATTTTAAAGTATGTGATAAATTAGACCATATTGTATTCCAATCCAACCATAAATCACAAGCTGTCTATCCCAGGTCTTCATTACGAGCAACACATCAGTAGTTACCCCAAGTTAATGATTATATAATCTTGAAAACAAACCACAAGAGCTTGCAAATGGATTAAAATATCTAAATAAAGGATGATCAGCCAGTGAAGACTGCCATGGCACTTCATATGTCTTGAGAGACTATGTTAATTGTAAATATGAGAAATGAGAGGAAATGAGAGGACCCTATACATCTGATTTCATAAAACGATAAACTACAATGCCCATCAGTGTGTAAATGTCTTGACTGGACCAAGACACATTTGAAAATTGCTTTTTTTCCTGATTGAAAATTAGTATTGTGGCGCCTGAGTACTCACCTGGTACAGCGCGCGCCCATGTTCACTACTCGACGGAGCAGCTGCGTGTTAAACTCCGGCCTGCAGCCCTTTGCTGCTTCTCATTAGCCCTCTCTCTTCCCTTTCATGTCCTATACAAATAAAGGCCTAAAAAAATATCTTTAAAAAAAGAAAATGATAATTGTTGCAAATGGGTATGGATGTATGGAATATAAAGGGGGGGAGGGGGTCTCTAAATATTGGTCAACAGCATTCCAGACTTTTAGGACTTTTTTTCCAGACAGAAAATACTTTCAAATCTTAGTTAGAGGTTCCTATGGCCTGTGCACCCATATACCACACATTTTAGAGAGGATGCTAAATTGGGATGCTGCATGGAAAGCATTTTGCTACTAGATTAACAGTTATTTATCCATACAGTTGGCATAAATGAAAAGTGAAAATATAGGTTGCACACCAAGGGGGATAGTTTTAATAGACTGGTCTGATCTGAGAAGAATCTCCTCAACAACTTGAAAATGTGTCTTTCACAGTATTTTCTACTTTATTCAACTGATCATAAAGTATAGTCATCATAAGAGATGATGATTGAGGTATTGCATTTTTAGCTGTTCAGGCTGTTCATGTTTAACATTGAGCTGCAGCTTTTAGGTTTATCTGACGGTATTCAATTCAGACTTGTGTCACGTTGAAAGTTATACAGAAATGTTACAGGTCTGACATTGTAGGATTGCCGTGCGTATGGCTGGTAAAAGTGCCTCTCTAAAGGCGTGCTCACTAACAAGCCAACAAATATAACAAGCTGCGGCAGGCTAATCGCCCCTTCACCTCTTTCCAAATAATATATCATGTTAAGTACTGTCTTTAAGTATCTGGTAGTATTCCTTAAGGCTCTCAGCAAATATCTCCAGTCCAGTGGAGTCATCTCAACAAACCTTCATCAGCTTTGCACTTGACGAATCTCTTTGCTTCCCTGGGTAAAGTCCCTGGCTGTCTGTCATGTTGGATATCGAGTTTGGCCAGGAAACGCAGGCTGTGCTTTAGCTACAGTTCCTGCAGGGCTTGCATCAGCTCGCTGAACTCGGGGAAGATTAGGCCTCGCTGTCTGGTGTACTCCAGGGTCTGTCCTATTATCATCTCTTTCACCTGGTAGTTGTGGACCTGGGAAATGAATGTGCGAGGCCTGGCTCCCTCTGCGGGCTTTGGCTGTTGGGTGAGGTGTGCATGATCAATGACCTCTGGTTTTTGGAAGTGAGACTCGCCCTGCAGCCCGGGGGATAAGGGCGCTGATAAACTCTGTCGGTGTCCCCTTTTCTTCTTATTCTGGGATGCCGAAAATGTTGTTGCGGTGAGAAAAGGTCATTAGCTTTGGCTTGCAGTCAAGTGTTTTCCACTTGTAGCTCATGTACGTTTGTATGTTCTCCATTACTGTCAGACCGGATTTATGGTCTCAAGCCATGGAATCCATGGAATCCATTTGGATCGCTTCAGTAACACATTTTGTGAAAATGTAGGAGATTTGAACAAATTTCAACAACCATTTAAAATGGTTTCCAGAAATGCGACACCTTTTTTCCACATTACTCAACAGCTTTATGTCCGCTAGCCATGGCACCATTTTGTTTTTACATGGGTTGGATTTCTCCATTTCCTGTGCTTTTTTAGCAGGTCTAGGCCATGTAGAGATAGATAACCAGGTTACAATAAGAGAGTAAACTTTGACTGAGAGTGGTAAAAAAACATTATTCTTCACCCTGTAGAGACATATTTACCATAGTAATGCATTAGCTTTTCACCAGGATATATGTTGATCACATCCAGAAATGGCAGAGAGGTATTCCTACTGCTCAATAGCTGAAATGACTAAATATGCTGTAATTTCTGTCACAGATTACGGTGTGTTTTGGAAGTATGCCAACACTTACTTGAACCCCTTTGTCTTCAGATGTATGCTGAACACTATAGACGGGCCCTCTGAGCAGGTGGAGGACTACCTATGTGATCCAGAGGAGATGCCTCTGGGGGCCCGCAACAGCCGGCTCCCCTGCCCCGAGGACTGTGTGCTATCAGACTGGGGAGCCTGGAGCCCATGTCCACTGGTATAAATTACATATTACTTTCTCTGTCAGTTCTTTGTGTCAAATGTCACTGTAGTATTTGTGTGAATGCTGAGTCACGTGTGCTCATACTGTAAGACTATGTCTGCATAAGTCCTGATCCTTTCCTCTGCTCCTCAGCCATGCAGCGGGAACAGCACTCGAGAGAGGAGTGCTTCCCCGCTCCGCCAGCCTGGAGAGGAGAAGGAGTGTCCTCCGACTAAAGAGACAGAGCTCTGCAAACTCAACAGCAACTGCTTCCACTACTCCTACAACATCACTGGTGAGACTCAAATAGAGCCTCCACAATATCCAATTATCAAAGGCAGCAGACCTTACAATACAACATGAAGTCATGATTAAATCAATTTTTTGTTGGTGGTACATGACTTTGTGAGTTGATTTTGCTGTTGAACCGTCTCTCTGCAGATTGGAGTACTTGTCAGCTCAGTGACAGAGCAGTGTGCGGAAATGGCATCAAAACCCGCATGCTGGACTGTGTGCGTAGCGACGGCAAATCTGTAGACCTCAAGTTCTGTAAACAGGTGGGTTGTGTAGCATTTCCTGTTAAAGCCACTGTTTGTTTTTTCAACAAAGAGCAAGGCAAGGCAAGGCAGTTTTATTGTATAGCAAATTTCAGCAACAAGGCAATTCAAAGTGCTTCACGTCAAACATTAAAGAGCAGTTAAATGTTTACATGTTCAAAATCACTATGAACCTGGGTGTTTTATTTTGAAATGTGTTTTATTTTTGTAAAGCATCTGGCTGCACTGTGGTCTTCCTGTATGTGATTATCTGCCTGGCTTGAAACATTTGCTCGTGTCTAGCGCAATAAACAGAAGTTATGCCGAAACTGTCGCTGCAGCGCACGGGCCAGTGTGAACGACATATTGAATAACATGGGCGCCGAAATAAAAATAGCTGCGCTACTCTGCTATATGCAACGCTTACACGCGTGGTGTGTTTTCGCTGTAAGAAGCATTACTTGTAGATTGTTCATGATAGAAAATGCTGGTACAGAGTTGGAGACCCAAAAATGCTGACCAAGCAGAGCAGATGGGAGGGGAGACTAATAAAGTGTTTTTTGAACATTAAAGCATGTAAACATGTTCTAGTAGATAAACATCATAAAGCTGTACTGCATGTGCAGGTTAGTTCCCCCCATAATTGTGAATGCCTGAATCTAGTTTCTCAACAGGCAGTTTATTACTGTAATTCAGAGCTAAAAAATGCATTTGTCTTTGATGGCGAGTCAGCTTACAACAACACTACATGTACCTCAAAAGAGTGGCATAGGTCTTAACACTCTGCTCCAACTCCACCTTAACAAAACAAAAGAATAACACATATACAACCAATACCATGAAATAGGCAATATATACTCACAACACCCATATGATGCGTACCAGTCTCGAAGCGTCAACTATGGGAGATATTCAGACCTCCGGCGTCACACTAGTTAAAACAATTAATTCAGTTCAATTCAATTTTATTTAAAGTATCAAATCATATCAAGAGCTATCTCAGGACACTTTACAGATAGAGTAGGTCTAGACCACACTATAATTTACAAAGACCCGACAATTCTAGTAATTACCCCAAGATCAAGCATTTAGTGCGACAGTGGTGAGGAAAAACTCTCTTTTAGGGAGAAACCTTGAGTGGTGAGGAAAACTTAATTCATGGCAGAAACCTCGGACAGACCCAGGCTGCCGGTTGGGGGGTACGATGAACCGTGGCAAGTATAGTAACAGTAAAGATAATGGAACTATGACTAGGAAGAAGTTGTAGTAATTCGCAGCGTAGCAGGGCACTGCAGGGCGTAGCAGAGCACTGCAGGGCGTAGCAGGGCACTGCAGGGCGTAGTAGGGCGTAATTCAGCAGTTAAAACAATTAAAAAATATGAAAACAGCTAAATGAGAATAAGTGAGATAAATACAATAATAAAAGTCAAGTGCAGTGTAAAAAAATGAACAATTCCTTTAAAAAGGCAGCATCAAAAAGAAAAGTCTGAGCTGAGTGTGTGGTTCATGAAAACTGAACGGCACTTCTCTATGTAAATAAACATGAATAAATATAAAGAGGAATAAACATAAAGAGGAAATAAAAACCTGTTTTCTTTTGCAGCTGGGCCTGGAGAGAAAGTGGCAGATGAATGCTTCCTGTGTTGTGGAATGTCCTGTCAACTGCCTGCTGTCTGACTGGTCACCATGGTCTCAGTGCACCCACCCCTGTGGGCTGGCAGGTATGTGTGTGTAGTTCCATCCATACCACAGTAACCTTGTGCTTGGTCATGCTGAGGTTGAGTCGGTCCCAGAACAGATGACTGCATCTTATCCCCTGAAAATGGGGGTTTCAATTTGCGTCTACATCTGGTGTGATTTCACTTAGGTGAGAACACAATATGAGCAACCACAGGGTGATCTGATTCTGTCTGGCACTAGACAAATCCAACTGATTCATTCTCTGATTATAACTACCATTTCGCCCATCACCGTGTAGTACAAAACTGTGTTATTTATGACAGATAATGTGCAGTTTTTGTCCGGTGCAGGTCCATAATGCAGGACACCAGGACTCTTGACTATGGAATGAATTACTTAATTTGCTGGTTTATGTGAATTCAAGTTTACAGCTCTTGTGTTTTGTGGGAATCCTTTACGCACATGCAACAACTGATCATTGTCTGGTTGGGTCGAGACCAAGGTAAAACTGAGAGATGAGAAAGAACAGCCCCCATCCAACTCTTGCACTGTACTCCACCTGTAACAGTTGATCCCAATAGTCACAATACATAGTGCTTGTTGCCATGTTTGTTGATCAGAAAAAGGCATTCTTAAGTTTTGCATTTCCTTAAAGTTGAGATTGACTTTAAGTCAGGGTTGAACAATAAGGGTTGCCCGATGGCCATGTCAGGCAACTAAATATAACAATCCACTTTCCCGTTTAGGCAAGCTAAAATAATTATATATATAAAATAAAATAAAACAAAAAAATCCAATCAAAAATTATGTAATTGTTCTCTTGCCCCCCTCACTTTGCCAAAGTGGGAAAATGCTTTTTGAATGATTTGATTTGAATGTGCCGTTGGCCAATCAAGAATTAAGTTGAGAAAGTTTCAAGCGTCCTGGATAAAGGACTTTTCTTGGGTGGCAGTATGTTGGGAGGATGTTAATGAGACAACTACAGTGTTTTGCAAAGGATTGTCTTCAATCAGAATTATAATTTGATAACCATTAATAAAAAAAACTATTTGTAAAGGGGCCAGTAAAAAGGTAATGTTAAACCCTGCTTTAAGCAAACATGGACGAGTAGTCATTAAAGTGCTCAAAAATATGAAAATTTAAACAATGCCATGACTTCCATCTGCTAAGAAAAATTGTGTGATGTAATTGAAACCCTTAACTTATTTTTCCACTCTTTAGGCCAAATAAATCTTTTAACATTGAGGGTTTACTGTTCAGAGGGGGTTTAAAGGTACATCATACAGAAGACCACACATGTAGTCACACGAGTCTTTATTCTTTTACAAAGTAAACAGACACCCACTCAGTAAGAGCAGAAGTCTAGGATGCTGTTCTTAAGGCCATAGTGTTACACAAAAATGAACTTTGGTCAAAATAGAATAACCGGAGCCTGAGATATCCTGACATTTTAACCCCAGTTCAGGTCAACCTCGAATTAACACTACATTTCCAATTATGCAACCAATAGCATTTTTTCAGTTGACCCTGCCTGTCTGATAAATATCCATGTCTTCAAACTCTTTAAAACTAATCTATGTCCACGCCCAACCTGAGCTAGAAAAAGTCTGGTGACATCAGGAGGACGTTTTTATCAGACTTCACATTGCAGTTTTCACTGGCTGAATAGTATGTAATCCTTATATGTAAAACCTTTAAGACATTCCCATACTGCAGTAATACTTTAACAGTAATTATTACATGGGAAGGATCAAGTTGCTGGATGCTATTTGGGTTTCAGAAATGAAATACTTTAGTGGAGAAATCAATATTACATTATCAATGTAACGTCCATCTAGCTGCTCTGTAGTGTCATATCACAAGATCTCTATCAGCAGATGCAGTTTGCCCCATTGCTGTGGAATAGTAGATGTTTTAAAATTATATTTTTCCAGAGGTTCAAAGGTTAATGTTCGCCCTGAAAAAAAATACAGTATTGGAAATAGTTTAAAGGTTTAATATGTACGATTTTACAAAAAAAAAAACATCTAGATTAATACAACAGTAATTGCTCTGCTCTGTGTCATCTTAGTGTGGGAAGTGTGTGCAGATGAGCAGTGTTTGGCTTCCCTCCCTGGTACCAGCGCACAGAGCTCATCTCTATATTTACACAGCTTGTCTATTTTCTTTCTCTAACAGCAGTTATGGGCCCTGCAATGGTTAAAAACTACCTAGACCTGTTTAAAAAACGAGTGCAATCTTTTTAAAAGTGATTAAAATAAATACCTCATTGTCCAAGATGCAATGCGAGGCAGCAGAGCAACCTTATTAAAGGAAATCAATCAAATCAATGTGTATCCAGGATCCTGTAGTTAAGACAATTCAGTTAATTCATTCAGTACCGGCACGACCTCTGGCTCACCTGGTGGCGTGTGCCTGCCGGTTTGAATCCGGCCTGCGGCTCTTTGCTGCGTGTCATCCCCTCTCTCTCCCCCCTTTCCTGTCTTTCTACTGTTGGTCTATATCCACAACTTTCCACTTCCAGGATTGCTCTCGTTCTGCAGGAAACTTTTTGGATGTCCTGTTACCTTCCACTTTTCTGTCCAATCTGAGTTTTCTGTTGCACGACTAAAACAACCTTTGAATTTACACACCTTCCACCAAAACACGTTCCTTCCTGAGGCTATTTTGCTGCAGCACCATTGCTCCGCTCATGCTTAGCACCGCCCAAGACGACTGTGATTGGTTTAAAGAAATGCCATTAAACGAGAGCACGTTTTTCTACCATCCCAGAATGCTGTGTGGACTAGCCAGACCCTCCTCCACAGCATTGTGGAGGTCTGACAATGAGAGACAACTCTACTGTTACTATCAATAATTATCTATAAAATCAAATGCACCCCAAAAAATTATCTTAATTCATTCAGTACCACGTATTGGCAAAACTCAATGCACACAGTAAAGCTGGCACCCAACCACACAGAGTCTGTGGAGCAGGTAAAACCCCCGCTCCATGCTTGCTTTACGTGACACGTCATGTGTGGGACAATGTATTTCGGCTGAAGATGACACAGCTGGTTTATAATTGGCAGTGATTCCCTTTGACTACATTCAGAAGGACCCAGACAAATGGGGTCAGCGAGATTATTTTGAAGTATTCCAAAAGTAAATCCAAAGTATTTTGTATACTTTACTTGAGTAATATAATGGAATACATATTACATTTTACAGCATGTATACAGTAATCTGCAGTGGAATCATTTTAAAAGTACCCCTCCCAACACTGGTGATCCATCACTTCTGAAGGTTGGCAGTGATCAGCTCTCAGTTGTCGTAGCTCTCTTACTGTAATGGTGGAAACCAGAAACGCTTAATGATGTGAGAAACAATGGTGTTATAGCCCTAAACCAACTGAGTGATGGATAATAATCTCCTTGCATGTAATTCCATAGGATCAGGCCATTGATTGGCGGTCCATTACGAGTGTGTGCTCTGGGGCTGAGGGAGCACTCTGCTCTCCACGAGTCCTTGAGAAGAGCAGCAGCCAGAAGCAACAAGAGCAAATAGTAGATATGAAACCAATACAGGCTTTAGCTACTGTGGTAACCTTAATCTGTCCCCAGGCGAGAAGGATTTCTTTCCTTGTATGGAGGAACAGCTGATAGGCCAAAGCAACAGAGGGCCTCCTCGCTTTCCTTCCTGTGTTTCTTTTTATCTCCAGGCTGGCTGCGAGGGGATACTTTCCTGGAAGAGTTCATTCCTGTTCCTGAGCCAGGAATAGCAATGAGCTGGATTTGTGATTTCAAGCATACCTGGAAGCAGCAAGGTGCTGTTATCAATCAGGCGGTGTAAAAACAGCTATTTTCCTGGATGTGTCCAACCTGTGTGCATAGATAACCATGGCTTTGTGTGTTCTCCAGCCAAAGACTGATAGTGACATCTGGCACAGGCTTCTCTTTTCCCCAGCAGCACTCACTGCCACCCACTGCTCAACCGCAAATGCTGCCATGGCCTCCCGCAGGGAGACCACAGAAGCAGAAGAATCGTAATGGAGGACGATGACTGGTTTCTGTCGACATAAGGCACTAGCATCTTCTGCAAAGAAACCAGTGAACGAAGCAGCACACAGACATGGCGGTGAAGATGGTGAACTTTGATTAGAAATCTGGGGCCCAGAGAGATTTGTGTAGAGTGTTTAATCAAATCCCAACAGTCATGGGGGATGCTTAGCCCTGGATGCAGCGATGGTGCCCTTCCAAAATAGATAGCAGAGATAGCGGAAGGAGATGGACATTAACAGATGTCAGGCTTTAATCCCAGAACTGTACATCCGTTACGCCAGACTAGTGTACAGTTAACTACTAATTAATGTGTTAATTACCGAGCTTTAAATGTGTTTGTATTTTTGAACTTGGACAGAACCATGCGAGCTGTTTGCCTCCTTGTCCAAGTTAAGGACGTTGATATAAATTTTCTCTTCTTACTTTTGGCAAGAAGGTGAATATGTGTATTTTTCCCAATGTTGAATTATGTCTTAGTTGTTAAGGGTTTTGCTCCCTTTGGAGAAAGGCAGACTGACTGTAGAGGACAAGTACGACAGGCCTGGGCCATTCAAGATTTTTTTTTTTAATCGTCGCCCTTCTACGTCCTTCTACATCCTGCTACGTCCTGCTACGCCCTGCAATGCCCTGCTACGCCATGAACTACAACTACTATTTCTAGTCATAGTTCCTTTATTGTGACTATAATTGCCACTGTTCATCACCCCCCCAACCGACATCGTCAGACACCGCCCACCAAGAGCCTGGGTCTGTCCCAGGTTTCTCCCTAAAAGGAAGTTTTTCCTCACCACTGTCGCACTAAATGCTTGATCTTGGGGGAATTACTGAAATTGTTGGGTCTTTGTAAATTTTAGAGTGTGGTCTAGACCTACTCTATCTGTAAAGTGTCCTGAGATAACTCTGGTTATGATTTGATACTATAAATAAAATTGAATTGAATTAAAAATAGTCAATGCAACAAGTTAAATCACTTGTATGCACCGCTTAAGGTCAAATCTGTTCTTACGACTTCTTATTGTTTTATAGTCACAGAGGATTTTAGAAGCTTCCTTTATTCATTCACATTGGTTGGTTTGTTGGAAGATGTACCGGCACCTGGTGAGACCTGCTGCTGGAGAAACATCACCCAGGGACTTGTTTCTGACAGTGTTCAACATCACGTGGAGTGTTACGGGACTTGGCAATAACAACTCTGGAAATCATATCAATTAATCCTGCCATACCATATTTGAATAATGATTTAATAATAGTTAGTTAATAATCTCTCTGAAAAAATGCCTAGAGCTCTGAGAATGACCTTTTTGAATTAGATCAAACACTTTTAACATGTATTGTCTCCATTTGAAAGAATACTATCTAAATAGAATACTAAATAATAATTGATCATCATTTAAATCAGTATCAATGCCAAAATGCTTTACAAAATCTACCTTTAAATGTACAAAGTTCTGTGGATTTTGAGACCTACTTTTCTATTTTGTCACTTGAAGTATTATTGCTGACTGTAGTATTTGTTTTAGGTTGCACGGTGGACAGAAACTACATGCATTCCCTTTGAGACAGCAATTAATAGAGAGTTTTCTCACATCCCTCCCCTGGGGCACTTTGTGGAGTGAATTTGCTAAATGGCACTCCTACCATACTGCCCATTTATATCCCCCAGCCTATAAGACAGCCCCTTGTTTCATTTTAACACAACAAAGGAATCTGAATATTTAAGAAATGGCTACAGGGAGTATGATGAAGCCTCAAAATTGCTCCATAGACCAAGTAAGCTAAATGACAAGTGTTAAATTATTACCCTGACACAGAAGAAAATGAAAGGAGAATCCAGACTTTATTCCTTAGAAAATAAAGGTACATATGAGTCACTTGAGAAATTCACCCAGATGTAGAGCAGAACTGATACCAAAAAAGAACCATTACAGTGGAGGTCAAGATTCAGCTGCAGTCCAATTGACTATGACACTACACAGTTACCTTGTAACCAACCACAGTGTGGTTACATCTGGTGGCTACTGTGCAACTTAGACTTAAATTGCCAAGTCGTAGCCTTTATTTAACTCATCTACAGAGGGAACTAGGTCTTTATTTCTGCTATACCAAATGTGATTTTTCAAAGCTTCCATTGAGAGATTTTTTAACGAAGCTGCGTATGTCTATATATTTTATGACATCCGGCTCTCCGTGCCACAGAGCTTTAGAGAGCAGGCGGGCTGGCAGGTGCCAGATCTGTGCAGAGCACTGGAACAAAAACACAGACACATCACAGACAGTATGATAATAACATCCAAAACGCAAGATTCACTCTCAGTGGTTTCAGAACTGTTATTTGAAAGCTGGGACCCGGACCCGGGAGACACAGACCCGATGGCACAGATTTCACAGCTGATTATAATTAACAAGTTGTCGTTTATTTTGCCTATTTTTGGATTAGCTGACGTAAGGCACTGCCAATGTGGCGACGGTCAGAGCTATTGGGAGCCGCACCCTTTGTGCTTCATTTTGGCTCTTCAGAAACCCATGGGTGACGTCATAGAGACTACGTCCATGTTTTATACAGTCTATGCCTGTGACTCGCATAAGATACTGTAGATCAGGACCCGACCTGGACCCGATTGACTGTATAAACTGGATCAAACCCTGTTGATGTGTCCTTCTTAGCTCACATGTAGTACCTACAGGAATCTTTGTTTTCAGCTGTTGATTCGGACAGGAACCACCAAGTTTCTGTCTGGGTGGCTGGGGCCCCCTCCCTTTTGTCCTCCCTCTCTCTTGCAGGGACACATTGCAGAAGACCACTAATTTGTATTGATATGTGTGTGTGAGATTCTTATGTCATAATTTAATTCAATTCATCAGATTTCATTCAATGGGTGGTATCGGTTGTTTGGTTTAGTTCTGCAAGTGAGAGAGCCCAAATTTAAAATGTGGAAGAATTAGTTACGTGTGAAGCAAATAATATTAACTATGAATTTCCCTGTAAAGAAAGTTTACAGGGAATATCAAACAGGAATTGGTGGGAAGAGTAACTTTCCGCGACAGTGACATTGGACCCCCTGGACAACAAGAAGAAACACAAAGACTAGGGCTGCACAATAAATCACAATTTTATCAAAATCGCAATATGGACAATGCAATATCAAGAGACAGATGTGTTGCATATTCTGGCAATTTTTCAGTAAATGAACTGTCGACGATCCAGACTACATTCGGATTAATATACATTCTTCAATTACAGAAGTCATCTCATTGGTGAGGTGCCTCTTTAAGTTAAACTGATATAGTGCCTTTACATTTGCATCATCTTTTTATTTTTTTCTGTGTTGTGAGTATGATATGACAGGAAATGTTCATTATGCTGAATTAACCATGTGAACTAGAGTGAGTTCACTCTACAATGTTTTTTTACTTGGCCTTTATTTATTCATGCTGGCCGTCATGTGAATACCAGCTTTGATTTGAGAATCTACTGTAGCTCCAGTGGTAGATGGCCCAAAGGTGGGCGCCTGGGTAGCTCACCTGGTAGAGCGTGCCGGCCACTATACAGAGGCTCACTCCTCAATGCAGCGACCCCGGGTTTAGGTTCGAACCTGCAGTCCTTTGCTTCATTACTGTCATTACTCTTCTCTCTCCCCTTCATGTCTAAGCTGTCCTGTCACAAATAAAGGCCTAAAATGCCAAAAAAAAGGCCTAGAGGTCACTTTGACAGACAATATAGTATTCCAAATCACTTGAAACATTCATACTCTTCCAGCTGCTCCGACCTGCCTTCCTCATCTCAGTCAACGTCCTTATTAATAAATAATTCATTTTTTTCTTCTTTTTATCTGCTGTTCTGCAGGCAAGCTGTGGCGGAGGCGGACAGTGATCCAGGCTCCCCAGGGCGACGGGAGGCCCTGTCCGTCCCAGATGGAGCAGTGGAAGCCCTGCCTGGTGAAGCCCTGCTACAGCTGGAGATACAGCGCCTGGTCTGACTGCAAGTCTGAGGTCAGTTGGCCTCCATCCCTCTTTCTGTTAGAAAACTCCATCACGTTTGGCCAATATTGTCTGAGCAGCTTCACTACACTATTGGGACAGTTGTAGTTTTTCCTTCATCAGCATCAGTATTTAGAATTGTTGAAGAAATTCGGCATGAGGAAATAACATTTAAAGGGAGTTTGTATGTGACTATAGAGATCTTTACATTATTCTGTTCACATAAGTTATAAATATTAAATATATATTGGGGTTTTAAGGTCAAATCCAAAACATATAAATATTTCTATTAACCTTTAAAATCCCATATCAATACACCCAGATACATTTATATAAATACAGTATATACTGTAGCAATGAATAATGTAACATGTGCATAATGTGATAGTGAAACAAGGTGTACTTACAGTACATTCCCATAATATTATCTTACAAACTGGCATTTATTACTGAACATGGGCTTTTAGAGATTTTTTAACTGCTATGTCATAATGGCTAATAATATAACCACTAAAATAAATGAAAGAAAAAGCTCCATTATTTATTTTAACAACACTCATCAACAGTCCTAGTGCACGTCACAATACATTGACAATGTTGCTACCCTTAAAAGAGTACTCTACAGATTTAGCATTGCACTCTTACAACACTGTCAGACTCACGATGGACAGGTAAGGCATTGTTGTTCGGTGTTTGGAGAGAGAGAGAGAGAGAGAGAGAGAGAGAGAATCGGAGGAATAAAACGTTATTTTCTAATTGTTTCAGTGGCGGTTGCGTTCTGAACTCCCACCAATGCACAACCCTGCGGGAAGGTACCGCATTGCCCGATTTTGTGTGAAGGAAGTGTCTCTGCAAATCACTCATGTGAAATAACCCAAACTGTACAAACTTTAGCTAAGAAAAAAAGCTTAAAAACCTCTGAAGACCCAGCTAGATTTAGTGTGAACAGTGAGCTAGCTATTCATGATAACCTTTGCTGCTTGAGCTAAAAATGCCCTTTGTATAAAGTTGTGTTTGACTCATACAGTACATTTATTTCTTCTCTGTTCCATTAGGGGGCGAGGTGTGGAGAAGGCCTGCGCTTCAGGAATGTGTCATGCTTTGTGTCGAATGGCTCAGGTCAGCAGGACAGCATCCTGGTGGATGATGAGCTGTGTGGAGATTTGGAGCCCTCAGTGGATGGAGACACACAGATTGTTCTGCAGGAAACCTGTACTGTACCCTGTCCAGGTAAAAAGACAATACAGGCTGCTACAGGGAGAAAGAGGGAGGTCCCAGAGTAGTGAAATAAGAGTTTACAGGTATAATAACAGCAAAAATCCTCACACCAAACAACAAAACTATCCCTGCTTATTCTAAAGGAGTATTTCAAATTATTACAACTTAATCTTATAAAAAACAAAAATCCATATGGTCAGGCTTCAAGTAATGTCCAAACTAACTTATTTTGTCCAAACTAACAGTAGTTTGGACCAATCAGCATCCTAAAAGAAGCTACTGGCAGCTTTGTGTAGTTGTGTGTGACAACACACGCTCTGGGTCGGGACGGACGTTTAACTGGCATGCGGCACTTATGCGAGGAACATAGATATGAATTTTCAGCGTGATATCACCAGCGTATCAAGTGATATCTAACATTATTCCAGCATTTATCTTATAAAACTGTAAATATAATAATAAAAAGAGGAATAAATAATGGTAAACCAAATGTTACACCAAACATTCAACTAAATATTGTACATTCGATTAGTTGCGGCCCTCACGATAAGCTAATCGCATTCTTTCAAATCGCAATTTCAATTCATCATTCAGCCCTATTTCAAGCACTGTGAAAGCTACGGTTCAATGTTCTCCCATTATTTTTTAAACACAGAACTATAAATAATTAGTTCTAAAGTTAAATTGGGAATGTACCTTAAAGAAAATGATGCTGTTTTTTCATATTTCACAATGCCTATCAGGTAGAATTATTTGATGGATGTATCAAAACTGGTATGAGGAGTTTTGATACATCCATGTGTTTGTATGTGGGTGTTTGACCATCTTCATAGTGCTTATCTGGGGTTATACTTTGAATGAAATTGAATGCAACAGAAACTTTTCCACATTTAGCCCTTTCAGCTACTTGCGTGTTGTGGATTGAAGAATGGCACCACTGTTCTTGGACTTTTTGTGGTAAGATTAGGAGGATTTTCTGCATTTGATCCACCTGCTGCTGTCTGCTGGATAGACAATCTACATTTTTATTAATCACGTACATTGTACATGTTTCATTGTTAAAATCAATTTGAAGGCATACACTGTTTGCATCGATCAACTAGTCGTAGCATGTGTGCTCACATTTAATGTCAATGTGAAGCCCTTATAGATTTTGTCCATTGACAATTCCAATTAAGTCTATTCAAACAAGATTACTTCCTCAACAATGTTAACAAAAAGAGAAAGGCGACAAAGACAAACGATTTGGGGGTGACTCTCTCGCATTGCCAGATCTTCCTCCTCAGCACTGCTGCAGAGGAAGGTCTGGCTAGTCCACACAGCATTCTGTGGATGAGAGAAAAACGTGCTCTGGTTTATTGGCATTTCTTTAAACCAATCACAATTGCCTTGGGTGGTGCTAAGACCCAGACACAATAACGGTGCCTCTGCTAAATAGCCTCAGGAAGGAACTTGTTTTGGTGGAACATGTGTACGTTCAAAAGTAGTTTTAGTCGTGCAACAGAAAACTCAGATTGGACAGATAGTCTAGCTAGCTGTCTGGATTTACCCTGTAGAGATCTGAGGAGCAGTTAACCATAGTCCTCAGAAATCCACCGGAGTTTAGAACACCAACACAAAGAAAGAGGAAAGAAGACGGACATCCGGCCTAAAAAGAGGGACATCCGGCCGAATTTTAAGGCGGCACCTAAACAATCCTAGAAGTGGAACGTCGTCGTCGATAGCTTATTCCACAGTGTCTGCCAGGGTAAACCAGCTGATGTTGTCTACTGGATAGACATTCGACATCCAACTGGTTAAACAACATACAGTATAAACTATAACGGTATTCACTATTCAGTGTTTTGATCTCTAGTACCACCTATAGTGATTATTCCAGGCTTTCACAATAACAACAAAGACTTGGCAGTTGAAGCACTTACTGTTGAGTGTGTTTGATTGTAGGAGCGTCAAGAGCTCCAGAGTGTGCCACACAATGCAGCGCTGATGTTAACAGGTGGGAGGAAGAGAGCTGAGGACAATGCCGCAAGCTTTTACAGAGCAGATAACAGATGTTTGTGGCAGACAACTTGTATTATGCCAAAATAAAAAGCTTTCAGTTGCTATCAAGCTGCCAAAAAAAAATTAAATAAAAATAAAATGGCTGGTTACAGCAGCTGCACTGTGTGTGTATAGTATTTGTTCAAGCATGTGCGTACATGTGTATACTTACACTGACTGCTTCAGCTTGGATTGTGTGTGGGTGTAATCAGCCCATAATCAAGTTAAGTGGCTTAGTGGAGACTACAAGGTCAAAGAGGAGCCTCAGATGTGGTTTCTACTTCTGTCCATTCTGACTACTTCAAAAAGAAAACCATTCACTCTGATGGAAACCCATTTTTAATAGAAATGTGATTTTACAATTTTTCTTCACTACCTGATTTAGTTATGTATTGGATGGGCTTCATGGTTAATTGAATGTGCATAAATGTGCTCACATTAGCCTTGGCATTACAGAGGGAGCAGAGTAATCTATTTGAAGGAGAATCTTCTCTTTGCTGAGAATATCATTCCTCTGGGCAGGTGATCGAAATGACAACTGAATCAGGGTTTTGGCAGGAAAATATCTGAGAGGAGGCATTTTCATTTTGATTTCACTTCAGTGTATGCTTTTGACCATTGTCACAGCCTTCCACTGCCAGTGAGTGAAGTGAACATTTGAATGGATATACCTGCACCTGAATGAAACATGGCATATCTTCTGTGACATCTTAGAAATATCACATTTTTATTTATTTTTAATTTCCACCAGGTTAGTCAATTGAGAACAAGTTCTCATTTGCAACGACGACCTGTCACATTCACACAGTTCCACATTCATACCTAGAAGCTGTCCAGTACAACCACAGTCTGATCAGCGTTTCTTTTTTTTTTTTGGAGGGGGGGGGGGGGGTTAAGGGTGTTGCTCAAGGGCACCTCAGTGGTGGTATTGAGGGAGGGACAAGCGCTGCTCTTTCACTTCTTCACCCAGATTTATCCTGTCAGTCTGGGGATTGAATCAATGATGTAACAAGAAAGAATGAGTTTTAAAAATCCAATATAATTTAGTTTTCCTGTTTTGCCTCAGTTTTCAAATATTCCATGGTTCAGGGCAAAAATATAGTATGTAACGATGTTGCCAATTAATCTGCTAGTCCTCATAGTACTCGACTCTGATTGGCTGAAGTGCTGATTGGAGGCTTTCCAGTTCAAATACTGAAAATTGGCATAATTGGACGCTTTTAATAGTGCAGGGAAAATCAGACCTTTATTTAAAACCGAAGTTTTTTCTAATTCCCATATTTTATAAGCATATTCTATATTATAGTAAGCTTCCCTATTTCCTGCTCTGCTACTCTTTTAATTTGTTTTTAATGCAAACTCAACACTTCCTCCATCTTTAGCTGTTGTATTAATACATTCAGCATATGTACATTTCCACAGCACTGATTCTATCAGTACAACAACAGTCCTGTCATGTTCAACACTCAGCTGCTCTCACTTTCTTTTTTTAACAGCAATACTGTTTCTCTTCACTACTTCTCTTCCGTCATCTTAAAAGTCCAGCATCTCACAAGACGGAATTCCTCCCTCTCTGTTTTTTAATATGAAAAATCTGCAGGAAGTTCTGTGGTAGTAATGAATTTAGACGTCTGACCAAAAAAAGGCTCAAGGTTCACTGAGTGGTATTTTTCTATGCTTTTAACCACGTCTTCGTCAGTCGATGCCCTCGGCTCGGTTGTCATGGAAATAGCTCAGCTGTCGTCACTTTTCCGAAGTCGATGTGATGCGGTTGAAAGCTTAGAAAAATCAGAGTTATTGTTTTTTGCCAAACTACTGTTTTCAATGTTAAGAATGAACTTACAATCTCACATGTAGACATCTACTGTGTTGTATTTCGTTGAAGGTAGCTTAACAGTGAGTTAACAGTGAGCAAAGTAGAGTCAAGTGGAATTGATTAGTGAAATCAGAGTATAGTTAATTCAACACCCTCTCAGTGTTTTTTTTACCTGGCCTTTATAAGCTACCTGTCTGTATTTGTTAGTGCTTGCAGCTTGTCACAACTCAGCCATTATTTGAATGCATTTTTGTGGATTTGACCATTTTAAGATGTGTGTAATTGTCAGCCGTTGTCAATTCAAAAATAATGGTGGTACAGGTGATTCAGGCTTAAAAACATGAATTATGGCCGCACTAAATGCACTTGCTTTCCCTTCATCAAAAACACTGTTATGTTCCTTTCAACGCAGCACAGTGATTTAGAGTTTTAGTTGCTGAACTCTCTGTATGTTCTGTAGGAGAGTGCTACCTGACGGACTGGACAGTTTGGAGTCCATGCCAGCTAAGCTGCGTGAGTGGGGATGACCTGGGTTTTGGCTCAGTCCAGGTGCGGTCCCGAGCCGTGGTGGCCCAGGATCCAGAAAACCTGCTGCAGTGTCCAGAACAGGAGCTGGAGGCTCGGCCGTGTACAGGTCAGTCTGGCAGAGTCCTGCTTGAACTCAAAATTACTCTAAGGTCATTCACAGAGGCATATTATAGGAGTGCATGTTGTAGCTACAGCAAGGGCCATGTTAGCCCTTAAAAGAAAAAACCTGTGTTAATCTTTTGTGAGCTAAGGAGTTCAGGAATATCACAACATCGTGAAACTAAACCCAGCATTTGGATGCCTAGATCATTCAGAAAAAGTAGGTTTTCTTAGAATTGATGGTGTCTTTCTAGTTACACAGTTCAGTGTTTCCCCTATCACGATGGTCCACAATGACGTTAAAATGCAGGTTAGTTTAGTAGAATAACGTAAAAAGGCACCCCTAAAGCTCTGATCCTAGAATCGCCCCTGATCTACAGTATCAGCTACATTGTTATTAAAGCTTTTAACAAAGTCATGGCCATGCTTTTCCTGCAGAGGGTCAGTGTTTGGAATACAAGTGGAGGACTGGACCATGGAGGGCTTCATCTCGCCACGTCTGGTGTCAGCGCTCAGATGGGCTAAATGTCACAGGTAAGCATAATATATAGAGCTCTCTGGGGGAAACGGTTGATAGCCGAGCGTGAGCTGTATTTAGGACCTGGTTACTAGGGGTGACACGATTCTTCAAATCCATCATTCAGTTTGACTTTCCATTTTGAGGTCAGGTGTGAGACTATGGAGTCTTTTTTTTTTTTTTTAAGGTCGTTTTTATTAACGTTTGACAACATATGGAAAAAATATAGAAAAATCAACACCCAAAATACAGAGGGGAGGGGTACAACCCAAGCCAAAGAAACCATAATCCAAAGATGTCCAGTAGTATGCATAAAAAAAACAAAGACATACGTACTACATGCATAAATAAAAGTAGAATCACATTTCCAGATATTGCAAATGGTGCCCCAAGATTCTTCCCATTTATGCTGTTTTGAAAACTTAGTCCGCAGTTTCTCCAGGTGGACCACTGAAACAAGTTCATGTAGCCAAATTCTTAAACATGGTGGATTTGATGTATTCCAGTCCTTAAGAATTATAATTTTATTTGCCAGAACCATGCCCATCAATACAGCTGTTTTAATGTGTAGAGGGAGGATCAAAGAGTCCTCTGAGCATCCAAAAACTCTTATGATAAACCCTGGAAAAAAAGACAAAGATTCTTGACCAGAAAGGGTAAATTAATGGGCAGCTCCAAAACAAATGCAGCAACTTACCATTATCTGATTAATGTTTGTCACACATTGGAGAAAGGGGGGTCAATGTATGTAACATGACCTTAGAATAATGAAAACGGTGCATCTGTCACAATTCACTAGGACAGGAACCCAAAATCAGACAAGGACAAGGTAAGTAGAATGAAAAAAGTGAGTTTTTATTTGGCTTTGTACGTGGAAGCAGGTGAGTCCAGCTGGTGAGGCAGTGGGTGGAAGAGGGATAAATGTGGATCCAATAATAATGGTGAAACAGACAGCCAGGCAGAGGTGGAGAGAATTTCCCAGGTCACAAAACTAAAGACAGAGGAACAGGCAGATTAGCAACGGCACAAAACAGCAGAACAAACTTGTCAAACTTACTAACCGATACTCTGGCAAACATACTGGTGAGGATAACAATCCGGCAGGGAATGGATGTCAGTTCACGGCTTAAATGGTGGAGAGGTGATGATCAGGACCAGGTGTGCAGATTGCAGATGAGACACAGGTGTGGGTGGTTGCAGATTCTCCTGCCAGGCATCCAGACAGGGTGCGTTCAGGAACTCCCAGAAAACACAGACTTCCAGGCGAAAAACAGGAACTGAGGCAGAAAATGAACTCAGGAGGCGGGAGTCATGACAGCATCACTTTAAACTAACCTGTGTCTGCTATTTATTGAACAACTGTGAATATTGGATAGTCCAGTCCTCCATATTGTATCAGGCAGTATCAAGGTTATTACAGTTTTGCATTTTTCATTAGTTTTTATTTCATTTTGACTTTTTTTTTTAAATTCAGTTTAGTTTTAATTTGTTTTTAAAGCGGGTTTGCTAGTTTAGTTTTTATTTTTTGAAAATGCTTAGTTTTAGTTTGTAATATGGGTTATTTTGTCAGGGGCAAGATTCAAAAAGGTCGGAAAAAGTATTATGTAATAATAACTCCACAAAAACATCATACAATTTTAGAAACATGCATTCACAATATATTCAACAATAACACAAGTACATAAAATGTACATATGGTCATCACCACCTAGTGGCTATGACACATGGCTTTGGTGAGGGAGATCTGGGTTATTCCCACTGAGATACATCAACCAGTGTGTCCCTGAGCAAGACACTTAACCCCTAGTTGCTCCAGAGGTGTGCAACCTCTGATATATATATAGCAATTGTAAGTCGATAAAAGCGTCAGCTAAATGACATGTAATGTAAAATATGCAGTAAGTGTAAAATGTGTGACGTGTGCCAGGAAAAAAAACCTAAATTAGCCAACATATTAAAGAAGACATACATGAACAGGTGTTTTGAACTTTGGTTTGAGTAAAGTGGTGAACTTTTTGAAGTCAATCGACTCACACAGTTGTGTAGACATCCCAGTATCAATACACGTATTAACCCACACTTCCTCCTGCATATTTACTAACCAGCAGCTATCGGGTCACCGGTGAAAGCCCTCCTGTAGTGATCTCTGTCATGCTGCCTGGTCCTGTATCCATAAATCCATGCCCTGTACCCATACATCCATGCCCTGTACCCATACATCCATACCCTGTATCCATACATCCATGCCCTGTACCCATACATCCATGCCCTGTACCCATACATCCATGCCCTATACCCATACATCCATACCCTGTATCCATACATCCATGCCCTGTACCCATACATCCATGCCCTTTACCCATACATCCATGCCCTGTACCCATACATCCATGCCCTGTACCCATACATCCATGCCCTGTACCCATACATCCATGCCCTGTACCCATACATCCATGCCCTGTACCCATACATCCAAACCCTGTATCCATACATCCATGCCCTGTACCCATACATCCATGCCCTGTACCCATACATCCATGGCCTATACCCATACATCCATACCCTGTATCCATACATCCATGCCCTGTACCCATACATCCATGCCCTGTATCCATACATTCATGCCCTGTACCCATACATCCATGCCCTGTACCCATACATCCATGCCCTGTACCAGGGTTAGCTTCTGTTTCAGTGAAAGGGGGCTTTGTGGTCTCCTTTACCTTATTAAGGTAAGCTAGGTTAGCCTCCTTGTGCACGCTTCTCAAATGTACTTTCAAATTCGTGGGATTTTCCCCTTTAATAAATTGTCCAAATATTTTACCACCTTCCACTGCAAGGCACTTGCTTTTATCTGACAGTCATAAAAGTTGAAGTTTTTGCAACCAATGAAATTAGATGTCTACAGTCGGACAATTTAGACACCTTTAAATCCATCCATGTGAAATCAGACCCTTGACATTAAAAACTTAAATAGTCAATGCGTGGCAATGTGATAATGTAGATAAGGTTACTTAAAACTGTCTCCTCCATAGTGTCAGAATCCCAGATCGCTTTCTAAGCATTTCATGAAAGTAAATTCCAGAAAACTTTAAGAAGATGAGGATTTAATCTGTAGCAGTGCCACAGACGAAGTTTAATCCCATTGTCCATCACATGTCAGGGTTAAGCTCAGTGCTGATAGCGTTGGTCCCAGTTCCACTAAGCATCATTTTTCCTCTGATATGCCATTTGATTTGAAGGGCTATCTGGAAGAATGAGTTCCTCTGGTCAGGGCATCTGCTTTTATTTATAGCTCCTGCTCCATACAGGCCTAGAGCCATGTCATATTTCTGGGTTCGGTGAGCATACAACACTGCGCCCTGAGTATAAGTGAACGAGAAATGTCAGCACAGCCATTACTCCAGATGGTGTGCCTGTGTGGCTGCCCTGATTGGCACAATGCATCTTTTACCTTCTTGTATATGTTTCCTCGCAAGCAGTGGGGATTTCCTCATGAATAGTCATACTGAGCTCCCTCCCCGAGTATGCCACCTTATAAATATTCAAAAAACTCTGATAGATTACAATTTGCAGGCATGTGTTCTCTCTTGATGTCTGCCGGTTGGATCAATGTCAGTTTTACTGTCTGTCTACGTTATCCAGCTTATTCTATCCGCAGTGGGGGCACATACTACTTACCCCACATTGTGTACAACTCAATAAAACCCTGGTAGAACCTGGTTACCAAATTATAGAGCTGCTACTGACAAAAGTGTGAATTCATACAGTTAATGAAATTAAAAAAATGTAGATCCCCTCTACTGTAAAAAGTATCTTCTCTCTTGTATATTTGCCAACGTCTTGATTTACTCCTGAGTGGTACACTTGAAAGATCTTGACTTTTCCTCCAGGCACTTTAGATATAGAAGACATATTTTATTGATAATTGTTTCACTCTGTTGTTAATTCCATAGCAATGATAGAACCATTTTAACATTGCTATGAGGGACTTTTGAAGCTAACCAATCACGTGATCTGATGTCATGATGTTAAATATCGCAGCATTTTTGAATACCAAGTGTTTAATTCAAAACACAGGTATGCTGATCCCGTCTAGATGTCAGTGATGACCATTCAACCATTTCATACTTGTATAACTCACAATTGTGAGTGCAATAGTTCCCTTAAAGGGTAACTACCGTTTTTTTTTCAACCTGGACAGAATCAATTTAAATGTTTGGTTACAATTTACTTGAAGGTATCTAGGTAAGAGTGACATGACACTGTCATAAACATTATAAACAAGTCATAAACGCTTATGACATAACGCTTCTGTCATCATGTGTCATTTGGTTTTTGTCATGAGAAGTTAGGGTTCATGTGTCATGACAGTGTCATGTGTTCATGATAGTGTCATGTCACTCTTACGTAGATACATTCAAGTAAAGTGTTACCAAATATTTAGTGCTTTAAAAAAATTAATTCAAGTTAGTTTTGTTTAGTTTTGACAATAAGCCCTTTTTGGGACTGTCTCAGGAAAACAGTTCAGGATGTTTCCCATTGAAAAACATAGGGAAGTGGCTGTGTATTGCTTGTAATCGCAGCTTGCTCTACAGCAAGCTTGTGGCATGGATTAATAATTAATTCATACCAAAATATGTACTGATAATTTAAAACTCAAAAACATTGTGTAATGTGTAATGATTATGCAATTATAGTGACCACACTCAACTTTATAGCTATTTAATAATATGTTTTTTATCTTAACCACAGTATCACAATATATTTCACATCAGTGTCTCCTCTCGAATTTTATCAGCACCGGGGGGGGGGGGGGGGGGGGGGGAAAGGGGTTAGTTGTACTTAAAGAATAACAACCGTTTTTTTTTCAACCTGGACCCTATTGTCCTTTGTCCTTGTGTCTAAGTGACTGATGGGAACAACAATCTTTGACATTGGTCCAGTATTAAGAGAGTTCACTGCAGTTCGGCAGCGGAGAAACAAGCTACAATGTAAGTTAATAGGACAATTATCCAGCTTGTATTTACCTTCACAAAAGTGCTTGTTTTGCCGCTGACAGGCTCAGATTAATATTCTAAGTGTGACAACATTATGGAAAGGATTTCTAAGGAGGTCGACCTTTCTGTTAAAGAGTAAGAACCTTTTTTCAAACATAAAAACGTCCGCGAAATTGCGTTAGCTAAACCCACCAGACTCCATGTAAATAAACAGTAATTTTATCATCGTAAAATACACTTTATTCAAAGTCGACAGACACAAAATAAAACTATGAAAAGCTGTTTGGGGTCATCTTTCCATTTATCCAACCATCACAACTGATTTTGGTTGAATGTGAAAATATGTTGGCTCTATACACGCTAAAAGTACTGTTTTTTTTAATGGAGTCTGGTGGGTTTAGTGCTAGCGACTTCAGAGCTGTTTCTGGTTAAACAGAAATGTCTCTAAGAGGTTTTAAAGGTCTATCTCTGTAGGGATCCTTTCCATAATGTTGTCAGACACTTAGAATATTAATCTGAGTCTGTCAGCGGCAAAACAAGCACTTTCATGAAGGTAAATTCAAGCTGGACAATTGTCCTATTAACTTACATTGTAGTTTGTTTCTCCGCTCCTGAATGCAGTGATCTCTCTTAATACTGGACCAATGTCAAAGATTGTTGTTCCCATCAGTCACTTAGACACAAGAACATAGGACAATAGGGTCCAGGTTGAAAAAAAAACGGTAGTTACTGTGGTGACTTTTAATAGTAATGCTGTGATGCTCCGCCGACACTGTTCTTGATTATAAAAGGTTTTATTACAATTCAAGATTTTCAGCATCAATTTGAACAAACGCCTGCAGAGAGCTTGGAGAACGACCAACACGAATTCTTCCAAAAAGTCGTTCTGCCTTTTCTTTGTGTGCACATAATATATATTCTGTGCATTGCATTAACATGATTGGGTCAGAACTGACCAATGCTACCTTCTTATCTGGTACAACTCCAAATAAGGGCTCTTCTGTCCAAGAGGGCTCTTCTGCTCATGTTAACAGTTTCCAGATGTTTCAGTAAAAGTAGGGTAAAGTTCATAGAAATCCCTTACAACTAATCTTAAGTACAAATGTATATAAAGTTATGAAATGTTCAGATACCACATTACCCTTTAACATTAATTCGCTGGTGGTGGGTCTGATACGGCCTGTACCCCGAGGCATCAGCAAACTTCCTGTTATTGCCGTAAGCAAGTAGCATCCGGTGCTAGGGTATGTGATTTGCTGGGTTCGGCTTAGCCTAGCGCTGTAATCCAGGGTCAAAGCAATCATACTATAAATAACTTTATGAGCATGTTTAACGTTGTTGGAACCTTATAACTTATCCCGTACAGTAAGCATTAGCATGAGACACTTGTCATTGCAGCACATTGTAATAAGCTGGATCGATATTGAAATATCATATCAATAACTTAGCTCTCTACTGTGGCTACTGTGCTGCAAAGTGGCATATCATGAATCAAGCATTATGCTGTGTGTCAAAACAATCTGTTACTAGGTTTAATTAAATTGTATGATTTACAATTACTCTCTAACGTATCATCTGGTGTTTCCCATGTTTTACCTGAAGCTAGAGCAACTAGAGGGGTTAAAGGTTATATGAAGTCTTTGACAGGCGACCAAATGACAGGAGACCAAATCACACGCTCCGTTAAAATGGGATAATGTAAGCACTCAACTAAACAAAATACTGTATATAACATAGGTGTAGTCGTAGGTGTCTGACATTTTAATGCAGAAATATTACATATTATTTCTTTAAGTTAAATTCATTGTAACAAACAAACTGAAGTGAAAAGCAGTTAGGAAACCACAATTGCTCCTGTTCATGGACGTTTTTTGTTGCTAGACTGTAATGTTGTTACTTATGGACTACAAGTAAAGGTCTGACACTTTTTTATTTATTTTCTTGACATCTTACAGCTCTGACACTTGAGTTTGACCTTTTGGCCTTTGCTCCACAGGTGGATGCCCGATGACAGCCAAGCCCATGGCTGACCGATCCTGTGACCCGCCCTGCATTAAGCCACGCTCCCTGTGCACAGAGGTGAGTTTTGGACAGTGAGTGATGACGAATATTGCATGCATCTTTCGGCACATCCAGTCTTCAGCTTCCACAGTGCTGCTACTTTGCTGCCCTGTATGGAAATTTCTGTAAAGCTGTTTGACCAGGGACTGAGTGTAAATGGCAAATTCACTTTGGCTTCTTGTGGTGTCTGTTATTGTCTTTTGACACATTTGGCTTCTCTTGCAGTCTCGTGGCATCTTTCAGTGCTTCTGTGTGTCTACTGGCATATCATGGTGTCTCTTGGCCTTTTTTGGTGTCTCTTGGTGTATCTCTGTGTCCTTATGACATCTCTTCACATCTGGGCGTTACTTAACGCCTCTTGGTAGATGGGGCAGATTGGTGGTTCAATCCCTGGCCCCTGCAGTTTACAGATCCTTGGGCAAGATACTGAACCCTGATTGCCCCCGATGGCTGTGCCATCAGTGTATTAGTGTGCATGTATATCAGTATTTGTGGTCTTACTGTCAGTCTCAAATATAGCTTAAATGTGATATGCTACTTCTGTACACTTTTTTTTAAACAATTTCTTTATTGATTTTTTGCACTCACAGGTAGTACATTACAACTTTTGTTTAACAATCCCTCATATGACAGTATCACATGTACAGAACAATTGCACCTCCAGCAAAGCCATGATACGCGTACAGAGAAAACCTCTGCTATCACCCTCGAAGACATGCGGTCCTTTCCCCTTCTGGTGTTCACCACTTATTTAAATTTTAGGTATCCTGTCCCGCATTAACCCTCTGTAGAAGCTCCCATATGTCTCCTTTTTTTATATATTGGTCAATGGTTTCCAGATTTTCTCCTACACACCAATTTTTTTTTTTTTTTTTTTTACATATAGGTTAATCGCTCCATGGACATTGCGCCATATTCTTGATCCAAGCTCCAATTGTAGGTCCCTCCATTTTCTTCCAGATGAGAGCTTTAGTCCTTTTGCCTGCAGTATAGCAAAATCAATACATTTATATTCTTGGGGTTTCAGATTTAGATTAGTTGGATACAGGTGCAGCAATATCATCTTCAGGTCTAGTGGAATGTTCACACACATGATGAACATGGTTTTATTGATCACCTTACTCCAGAATTTTAAAATTTTGTTACAATCCCAGACATAGTGCATAAATATTCCTTTAGCCTCATTGTATTTAAAACAAAGGTCAGGTATATTACTGTTGTATTTATTTAATTTGACAGGAGTTGTGTATGTCTGCATCAGCCAATTATATTGGAGTAGTTTTTAATTAGAGTTTGCTGTTTGTTTCTGACATACATCACAGGTCTCCTTCCAATCGTTTTTTGAAATGTCCTCTTTTAAGTCCGCCCTCCATGACTCAAGTCTGGCTATCAATGTTTCTGTAGAGGCAGATGCACACCAGTTATATATTGATGGAATCAAATCCCTCTCATTATAATTGTTTGTTATAATTCCTTCTTAGGATGAGAGTGCAGGAATCCTGACTGAATGGTTTTGCATTGAAGAAATTAAGTACCTCACTTGGAGATTTAAAAAAAAAATGTTTCCTTGGGATGTCATATGTTAAAGAGATTTCTTCAAAGGTCATTATAATGCATCCAGCTTGCCTGGTTTAAATGAAATATTGCCACACACTGGGTTGAATGGTGACAGAGAGTCCAATATGTTCAGGTACCTCATACCATAAATTAACCATATTAAGAACATAGGGTGAGAAGTATGTGTTCTTAAGTACTTTAGACTTCAGTTCAAACCAGCCTCTGGAGACTCAACCAGCTGAGTTGCTGCACCACCATCAGCTGGTTTGAGTCCAGCTGAGACGGGCCGGTTCAGACCGCTGAAGCTTTTCTCTGGGACGTTCTAAACGGTTTCGTCTCGTCGCAAATCTTCGGTCTGAACTGGGCTTTAGGAACACTGATCACTGGGACCAGTTCAAAAAATTGCAGATGAACAAATAATATCCAGGGATTTGGATTATAGACACCACTGACTACTAGGGATGGGTCTCGAGACCCAATTCTATAGGGACCCGTTTCCAAATTTCTTAAAACTCGAAAATCAATAAGGTCCGAGCTTATCGATACTGCTATCGAGACTAGTGGATCATATAACGCCATGTCTAAAAATAGATAAGTGCGCGAAAAAACTGGTAAACCTCGTGGTGCATTCAGTTATTGTAAAATACCCTTTTTTTCATCTGTTTTTTGTCACTTAACAGCAATTTACTGGTGAAAGAAGTTATTATTGTTAAAAGTTATTGTTTTTCCATTTTGAATACATTTCAATTCCCCCTTTTTTGTGCTGATCTGAAAATTGAAGCCATCCTTGACTCAAAACCGTGATCTGAACTGTGAATTTTATGATCCCGTGCACCCCTAGTTCTGTTAAGATTAATAATTTGACGTCTAAACTTTCCACCAAAAAATTGAAAAATATCGATAAAGACTTGGATCGTTAAGCAGTCTAAAAATATATATCAATCCCTATCCCTACTGACTACCCCTGTAACAATTTAGCCACAGTTAAGCACATTGACCATACACACTCCAGCCATATACAGGTTTCAACCCAGTCTAGTTTCTCTACAGCAAGAATGTGTCAGATGCTCCCCGGATATTTAATGGCTGTTCAAACAAGTAAATATGGTTTATTTTGCATCCATGCATGTCCAGTTTCTTAAATAGGTTTTCCTAAATTAACATTACATGCCATTAGTGAGATTTTTTTTCTTTTAGCTCATTCAGAAAATCAAAACGGCAGCAGGTGAAACAGTGCACACATCATCTGATAATTACAGGCAGTTAAAAAGTAATGAGTTTATTTTTACGTTCATTTCACAGACGAAATGTGTTTGCTTGAGCCAGTTAAAGGCGCAGTACACATGATCAGAACGGTACCATCTCAGTCTCATTTTGAGCCAGGAAAAAACCCTGATTTCCCAGTGAAAACACAACACAAAAATGTCTTTCTAACCTTTCTCAACCATGCTAGAAATAAATCAGCAGTTCAAAGCCCTGTGTCTGTAGACCCAATATGGCTGTGAGAAGGCCAGATTGAGCCCCAGACCTCCTCTTGGGAGAAAAGCAGAGCATCTGGATAGTTTAAGGAGAGAAGAAAAAAATGAAAATAAAGAAAACACAATATTCGGACTCACTCTGTGTTGTTGTTAAGCTTTCCTCTTTACCCTCTCTGAACACAAATACACAGCAGCAAAACAGACACTCCCAAAACAACCCTGGTGATACCCTAAGGGGGTTCTCAGCTTGGGCTTGTGGACTATAGATTATTAAAAGAAGGCCTGTTTTACAAACTGGTTAGGGTCTAATGCTAATATATCATTGGTTGCATTATGGTGAAAAAGTTTGACTAATACTAAGGACTAAAAGACAGTACATAAAGTAGTATAGTATAGTTATATAGTTATAGTAACAATAAGAACTGTGTTTGTTATACCATGTGGTTGTATGAGTCAGAGATGCGGTTGCTAGGAAAAAGCTAGATGTCTGGAGGATGAGAGGAGTGTGGGTTCATTTTAACTGTGTATGTATGAACATTCCAGCAGCAACCTCCAGAGACTGGACCCAGATATATATACAAATGATAACACGGTGCTGAACTGCACTTCTCTTCCTTTGTTTTTCATTATGGGAATGTAAATGATCATTTCCTATTTCCTGCTCTGTCCGTGGTGGGCGTACTGTTTGCACGGCGGGGATATCTGCGGCCGATTATCCTCCAGAGATTGTCGGGGAACCGGGGACCCCCTGCAGGGTGATGAATAGAGCCAGGAAGAGAGAGAGAGAGAGAGAGAGAGAGAGAGAGAGAGATGTGGAGGAGGTGTTGCTCCCCTGCACATGCACGCACGCACACACACACACACACACACACACACACACACACCCTGTCTGACAGAACAGACAGCAGACTGCAGTACTGTTGCTGAGCTGATTTTGTAATGAGATTGTACAGCTAAATCATAGCTTTATCAAAGGTGCTCTACAGTTTGTTAAAGATGCTGTACGTATTTAATTTCCACATTAACACAACCACAGCCTATGTACTGCTGGGTACGCCTTTTTTTCTAAATACCAATCAATCCTAGAGGATAAATGTGTTTTCTAAGTGTAATTCTGAACACCCTTGCAAAAGGCTCAGTGCAGACCATGTGAAGTATGCCATGATTTGCCTGTCCCAGAATCTGAGACATTAAACCCTTGAGTTGGCAAAGAATCCATACTCGTACCCATATTTACAGTAAACGCAACATACATATGTATTTTTTTTAATTTTTTTAAGAGACCCTTTTGTAAAGGGGGCTGAAGAACATGAGCCAAAATGCAGTCGAACCACACAGACTACAGTTGTGCACCGCCCTTAACCAGAGACCTGGACCTGGCCTGGATCCACACCTTTTGATTAAAGGCTATATTTTGTTATTCCGTTCCCAAAGACAAAGTGATGTGCTGGCTTTGGACCGACAGAAAAAAAAAAAGAGATTTCTTAATTGATTACATTAAAAAAAATAACCAAAACTGAAGCCGGCTCAAGCTTAAAGCTTTATGCAACAAAACAGCCTTAGCCTTGGATTCAGTCTAGGTAGCAGAACTCTAAAAACAAACCCAAACAGAGAGTACATCCACACAGGCAGCAGCATGGTGTGCCACTGATTACTGTAACACACAGCCACAGCTCAGGTAACAATACCTGCACTTCACAGTTCACTCTTTGTCTGCCTCTTCATCTGCCTCAAATACATTCTGAGAGATCTGATAGAGACTTAAGTCATAAGTACATAATCAGACTTGGATTTGGGTCCCAGGTCCGGTTTTAATTACTGGTATCAAGAGAACCTGTGAAGATCTTGAATGGTCTCGCTCTGAGACATTTCTTGTTGTTGTGAGCTGCCGAAGATGCTACATCAGTCAAGCATGTTTGGTATTTATTGTAACCAAAACCAGGACAGTTAACTCAGGACACTTTATAGATAGAGTAGGTCTAGACCACACTATAATTTACAGAGACCCAACAAAAAGAGAAAGCATTTCGTGTGACACTGGTGAGTAAAAACTTCCTTTTAACAGGCAGAACCCTCAAGCAGACCCTGGCCTCAGTTGGCAAGAGAGAGATACAGATATACAGAAATATATATTATTATGGTATATTTAGTGCTAATTTGTAATTATCAGCTTGCTAAAATAATAAACCAAAATGGTGATGGTGAACATAATACCTGCTAATTAGCACCATGTTATCACTGAATGTGAACATGCTGCCATTAGCTATTAACTCTTAGCCCAAGTACAGCCTCACAGAATGTTTAGTGTGGCTGTTGAAGTGCTGTTTAATGTGAAGTGTGGAATGGGTTTACTTCTTAAGGCCTCTACTAACTAATTAAGTGAAATTCGAGAAGGGCATACTCCCTCTTTGGCTGACAACACAGACATACGCAACCTGTGCAGCCTTTTCTCATGAACCATCCATTCAAAAAGCTACGAAAAGGCGTACAGGACTTTAAATCCAGAGAGTGGAGTTCGCTTCCCGGGGAAAATTAAAGCCTTTCACCCAGGAAATGTGTGTTCCTTAGGCGTGTTTTAATCCAAACCACCATCTTTTTTTCTAATCTTAACTAGTTGTTTTGGTGTCTAATCTTAACTTCCGTTGCGGCAAAACGCTTATATTTTGTGGACTAAATTTAACCGTAATATCCACTGAAACGAGCAGCAGCTCGCGGTGCTTTGTACCTAGCTCAAAGTCACCTATTTTTGGCTAAACATATCTACTAACTGCCGCTGATACGACGAGCCGTAGCCCGCATCGTGAAGCTCTGTAGCGGCTTAAACAACTAGCAACTGCCGCTTGGCGTCATGGAGCTTGTAGCCAGCTGGCGTCACGTGACCACCCAGCGGTCTCCTAATTTTGTAGGATATCGTACGTTTCGGTGTGCATACATTTTCATACGATATCATACAGACCCGTTCGTGAGAATGCATTTACCTGTGACAAGTCAGCGTAGTTGGTAAAATGACAAAGTTTAAGTTATTTAAAACCCTAAAAGAGTCAGGGCTTTTGAGAAAACTTTTGGGGCTGGAGCCCCAGAAGCCACGCCCCCCGCTTTGCTCCTGGTAAAGGGCCAAAAATGTTTTTTTTTAAAACACTAGAATATTAGAAATACTGGGCTTTAAGGAAACAAGGCTCATATTTGTCTGAGTGACTCTGCTGTGCTGCTACAGCACAAAACTAGCAGGCTGCAGTTTTTCTACCCTAGAAATCCAGAGTTCTCGTAAGAGCACAATTTGAATTTGCTCAGCGAGTCACTCTGGCATTCAGTAATGATGCTCATTAACTATGCCCTTGTAGCCGAGCTGCACCAATCACATTGCTGTATCTGATATAGGCAATGATATAAGTGAGCTAAACAGATGACGACAGTATAATCTACCAGTTAGCTCCTCTGGTAGCTAAGAGTTTAATCTACCAGTTAGCTCCAATGGTAGCTAAGAGTTTAATCTACCAGTTAGCTCCTCTTGTAGCTAAGAGTTTAATCTACCAGTTAGCTCTGCTGGTAGCTAAGAGTTTAATCTACCAGTTAGTTCTGCTGGTAGCTAAGCGTTTAATCTACCAGTTAGCTCCTCTTGTAGCTAAGAGTTTAATCTACCAGTTAGCTCTGCTGGTAGCTAAGAGTTTAATCTACCAGTTAGTTCCTCTTGTAGCTAAGAGTTTAATCTACCAGTTAGTTCCGCTGGTAGTTAAGCGTATGGGGTTCTGGATACGTCATCCCCGTGTATTGTTGTGATTGGTCCTAGTGATATCCAACTGTGTGCAGTGAGATTTTCAAATGCATGCTTGGTGTTGCGACTCGAGTTGGGCAATTTTCATTTCTCAATGCCAGACCCTTAATCTTTCGGATTTGGGTCTGGATTTCCAGGCTACAGTTTTTCACCAACACAGCAGAACTGTTAAGTCTTTGATGACCGCTGATGGTGTACGCAGCATAGGTCTGATTAGTCCATGTCTTTGTATTAAACCTTCCTCCTTCCTGTGCCAGGCGGGAGTTTGTGGCTGTGAGGAGGGCTACACTGAAGTGATGACATCCGACGGCCTGCTGGACCAGTGCACAGTCATCCCAGTGCTGGAGATCCCCACTGCAGGGGACAGCAAGGCCGATGTCAAGACCATCCGAGCCTTCAACCCCACCCAGCCTGCAGCCAGCGGCCCCGGCAGGGCAGGACGCACCTGGTTCCTGCAGCCCTTCGGCCCAGGTAACACATTCTGTGACGTCTGACTGCTGGAGCTGTTGTTATTATTCAATTCAATTTTATTTATAGTGTCAAATCTCAACAGGACTCAACACTTTACAGATAGAGTGGGTCTAGACCACACTCTATAATTTACAAAGACCCAACAATTTCCCACGAGCATATATTTGGGCAACAGTGGCGAGGAAAAACTTCCTTTTAACAGGCAGAAACCTCGGAAGGACCCAGGCTCTTAGTGGGCGGCCATCTGCCTCTGCCGGTTGAGACACTGGTACATTATCATGGTGAATGACGTGATGACTGTGTTTTTAAAAGATGAACTGCAGAATAATACAATGAAGCAAAATATAAATGACAATAAAGTGTTACAGTGGATTCTCACGGTGTGCAGAAGAAACCGTCACACACACGGAAATATAGCAGCACATACTGAGACAAAGAAAATCAGCATGTACCAAATTACAATATATTCAAGGAAATGTGTGTGATTGCTGAGAATACAAAATAATTGCTTACTAAGGTATAAAAGGAGGAGTGGAAGGGGGGCGGTGGGGGGAGGGTGGGGTATTAAAAGACAGGGAAACAGAATGAGGTCCTTTGACAGAAAAGACATGATGAATGTAGCAAGGGTAGAGGGGATAAAGAAAAGAAACAAAGGAAAACACAGGAAACATGGAAGAAAGAATGGCAGAAGGAATGAAGAGGGAAAATGAAGAAAAGTAAGAATGCAAGATGAAGGGAAGAAAAAAGAAATTCATAGAGAAGGAAAGGAAGAAAACAGAAAGAAAGGAAGAAGGAAAAAAGATCAGAAGACTAGGAAATAGTGGAAGGAAAGGAAAAAAAACAGACAACATGAAGTAGGAAGAACGAATGAAGGGGGAAAGGAGGAAGATTGGAAAAGGGAAAATAAGAAAGAAAGAAAGAAAGAAAGAAAGAAAGAAAGAAAGAAAGAGGAAATTAATGAATTAAAAGGGGAAGATCAAGAAAATCCAGAATAAAAAGAAAAGAGAAAAACATACAGGAAGAAGGTAAAAAGGGAAGAAAGAAATAAGAAAGAGGGGGTGAAGGGGAAAAGGGAAGAAGGAAGCAAGACAGCTAGGAATGAAGGCGGGTACAGACAGAACAGCAGAACAAACGGAAAAGGGGAAGGAAGAAAGTAGGAAGAAGGAAAAAAGGGGGAAAGGAAGAAATTTAGAAAGAAAAAGGAAATACAAGGAAGGAGGGGGGAACAGAACAAGGAATGGAGGAGGGAACAGGAATAACGGTTAAAAAATTGGAAAAATATATATAGATGGTCCTCACCAAAGAAACTGCTGTATAGGTCGATACAGCTTATTATGACCCATGTTTAGGCTTGATAGGTGGCGCCCCCTAGTGGCCGTAGTAATTATAGTGGGAGCAGAGGAGGAAGTCAGGTGATGTAGTATAAGAGCACCAGAGTTCAAGGTGGTGGATGGGTCAAACAAACACAGATCCTTAACCCAGAAGACCGCTGTTCCTGTCCCGTGTGAAACCAACGTTAACCAATGTAACTACGTTAGAAAGTAACCGCATCATGGACGCAACTACATCACGGACTTACGTCAAACATACAAACATTTGAACCCAAACTTTGATCTTTACCTAAATCTAACCTAGTAGTTAGTTTAAAACTACTATCAGACTTCCGGTTTGAGAGTTAGATGGAGTAGACGCACTAAGTGAGATCTCCGGTAAGATACATTTTTACAACATTTTTGAGAACATTTTCATACTCTGCGGAGTGACAACACTAAGCTAATGGCTAAAGTGGCCGACCTGGAGAGCCAAAGCCGGCGACAAAACATACGCATCCTCGGTTTACCAGAATCCACTGAAAGCGGGCGCCTAACTGAGTTTTTCTCAGATTTACTGCGGAAAGTTTTCGGGAGCGAGAAGTTGCCAGCCCCTCCAGAACTCGACAGAGCCCATCGGTCCCTAAACGCTAAGCCGGCAACCGGCCAGAGACCATGGCCAGTTATTCTCCGCCTGCATCGGTACCAGACAAAGGATCTCCTCATCGGAGAGTCACGGCGGAGAGAGAGAAGCTTGAGTTTCGCGGCAAACCAATTCGGATTGTGGCGCAGAAATACATCGACAGCCTCCCCAGGTCACCTAGACCCTTATGAAGACCCTGTTTAAGGACTGTTAACCCACTGGATGGGAGGTAACATTGTATAGCTCTACTTATTGGCAGCACGTCAGTTAAGGTCTGTGTTTAGTTTACACGGCTGAAAGTGCGTACTTATCCGAGTGCTGTAACATACGTTGATTATTAGATATCATCTTTCAATGTCTCTTGTCGGCCGGATTAACTCAATCAAAATGGCTATTCTACCAAAATGTTTGTACCTTTTTCAGGCCTTACCGGTGTTCATCCCCAGGTCCTTCTTTAACCAGCTTGACTCAATTCTTTCATCATACAGTATATATGGAGAGGTAAGCGGCCTTGTCTAAATAGGGCCCACCTTGAAAAAGCAAAGGCTCTTCCAAATTTTTGCTTTTATTATTGGGCTGCTAATCTGCGCTGCCTTGCATTTTGGTCTTTTTTTCACAGTCAGCCCAATTGCCCCGACTGGGTAACCATGGAGTTACATACAGATGAGAATATATCCACATCTGTACTACTTGGATCCCCACTTCCATTCCCCTTTATTACATTTAAAAGAAATCCAGGGTTAAACACTCTTTAAGGATATTGGTTCAATTAAGGAAATGTTTTGGGTTGCATAACTTCTCTCTACTGAGCCCTATTGCATCAAACCATCTTTTCAAACCATCAACACAAGATCCTGTCTTTAAAGAGTGGCAGAGGAATGGTTTTGTTCACTTCAAGGACCTGTTTATAGGTAACACTTTAGCATCATTTGAACAACTAAGCAACAAATTCAGTCTTCCAAAGTCAGACTTTTTCAGATATTTGCAAACAAGACATTTTGTGTTGTCCAAGATGTCCAGCTCTTCTATATCAGCAGACACTTCCCTTGTTGGTGTAGTTCTTTCTTGAAATCTAAGGCTGTGGACAAGATCAAAGAAGCATGGGAAAAAGACCTGGCCTTCTCTTTGTCAGAAGATACATGGAGTTCCGTTCTTAAACTGGTTAATTCCACCTCTCTATGTGCTCGCCACTGCCTTATCCAATTCAAAGTGGTTCATAGGGCTCATATCTCAACAGCCAAACTATCTACTATGTACCCTGACGTTAGCCCACTCTATGTTAAATGTAAAATTTCTGAAGCCTCTCTAAAGGCTGTTTTATGCTTCTGCGTCAACTCCACGCCTAGCTACGGCGTCGCTCCTACGACCTTGTGACCCTTTCAGAGTTCTGGTCGGGGTTGCTTTGCATCGCGGTGCATTTCACCGCCAGAACGCTAGGGGGTGATAAGTCTGAGGTTATTTGCGAGGTGTCTGCCAGCCAGTTTATGTTATGTTAGCAAGCTAACTTTGGCACAACTGCCCACAAAGTACTTCTTGCTGGCGAAGTGCTAATTTCAAAACGTTACTGACATATAGACACTTTACAAACGGATAACCCCGTCATTGTAACCAAAATATGTCTTAGTTTATTTACAAAGCTGACGTCAGTGAACTAGCATGTTGCTACTCCCCACAGTAGGCTGCTGGAAACACTGACTATCAACACACATGACCAGTTGACCAATCACAGTCCTTGCGGTCTGCGTCACCTCGACGCAAAGTTACACATTTTTGGAGGTGCACGTTGAGCTGTGGCGGAGGGCTCAGAGAGGAGTTCGCCGCGGGGTCTGCGGGGGTACACCATCGATTCGGCGCAGAAGCATAAATCAGCCTTTATTCATATGTATTGGTCTCAGGACCGCGGGACCAACTATAGCAGGTAATAAGAAAATACAAAAGTTTACCCACAAACTGTTGATATTTCTGTATGTGAAAGGTCTTGGAAGTCCCTGACAACACTTTGCATCATTGCCTTTATGCAAGTACTGACACAGAGAATTTCAGCAAGTTCTGGATGGAGCTCTTCCAAACATTATCTCAAGTGTTTAACATCATATTGGAACCAAAGCCTCTAATTGCTCTTTTTGGGGTCACTCATACACAATGGCTGACAGATATTATGTCCTGCCTAAAGCTTGAAAAAATCAAGTTCTCGCTTCAGCATTCAAATGCAAAGTTTCGGAAAGCATGGGGACCTTTTTTAAGTCATTCCAGGCTTTGTAACTACTTATTAATCAAGCACAGTTTATGCTCACTGGCAGTGATTTGGGAGGGATTATTTTGAGTATTTTTTTTTCTTTTTTTGTTGTTGGTTTGATATATGTAGCATACGCTTCTTTTTATTTATTCCTTTCATATAACCTGTTTTTAACAAATCGACAGACAAAAAAAAACTACTATCACAACTTTAAACTGTCATATATGTCATTTTTTTTTAAAGTTTTCGGCAAACAACCTAGTAGTCTGTCGTTTAGGTATGAGGGCATGTTGATATTATTCGTACATTGTTAAAAATTGGAATTAAAAGAGAAAAACTGACTGTTATGTACATTTATAGCTATCAGCTTATTTTAATGTTTTAATAAAATATTCATCTCATCAAATAGGGCAAATTGAAATAACCAGCTGCTTCCAGAAATAAAACTCCATATGTACAGCACATACAGTTAACATGTGACGGTGTGTAATGACATTTTTATCAGTTCTCATTAACAGCATATTTATAGATGGTCCAGTACAATAATACATTTTACACAGATGTTAAAGGCGTTGTGTGGTTTATCTGTGTTCATTTATTTTGGTACATTGATGATCAGTGACCTTCCTCACTGCAGAAACATGTGTATAACTCTATTGCCCCCTTCAGCTCAGACAAGGAAATGAATGTCATACAGAATATATCCCTACAGCACAGAGCTTCAACAGGGAGGCCGTGACCCCTAGGGGGTCCTCAGAGTTGGTGCAGGGGGGCCTGCAAATTATGTTTGTTTTTTTTTGCTGTTTTTTTTTTAATAAAATATGTCTGAAGATATACATTAGTATCAATTACAAATATTAAAAGCAAAGATAAATTGGCCTATTTGTGAAAAAAAAAAACATTTAATTTACACATTTAAGTATTTTTAACGTTGAAACAGTATAAATAATATCCATTTATTTTCATCCATTTGGCCCAATTGTATACAGTATACTGTATGTAGTAGGGGGACCCTACTCAGTCTCACTTTCAGCTTAGGGGTCCTTGGCATAAAAACGTTGAAGACCCCTGATCTACAGTGTATTAATCATGTGTGTGTGTGTGTGTGTGTGTGTGTGTGTGTGTGTGTGTGTGTGTGTGTGTGTGTGTGTGTGTGTGTGTGTGTGTGTGATTCTTTGTGCAGATGGGAAGCTGAAGACCTGGGTGTATGGAGTAGCAGCAGGAGCATTTGTTCTGCTCGTCTTCATAGTCTCCATGACATACTTAGCATGGTAAGGTTCCAGCACTCACATGTTATCACTGTCTGTCCCTCTACCATGTGTTCTGTTCATATCATCACATCAGTTACCATTCATGCATGTCATTCACCTGCATTCTGTGATGTAATGGAGGTCAGAAGTAAGAAAAGACCCATCTGTTTGAACAAAATTAGTATAGATTTGACAAGATAGACTTTATTGATCACCACATTGGGGAATTTCAGTGCTACAGCAGCAAAATATCAGACACACAGCACACATAATAGGATAGAATACAAGAACAACTATTCAAAAAAAGAAGATAAATACAAAGGAAAGAATGTACAAACTTCTAACAAGTTGGGAATAAAAATAGTATTTATAAAGATGCAAGTTGCACTTGGTGCAATATTGTGATGTATTTGAGTCTTATCTAACACTCAGTGATAAAATGTTAAAGGTTAACAACATTAATTTCTGCTTTTGTGATAAGGTTATAGGGCAATTGTCCAGCTTGTATTTACCTTCACAAACGTGCTTGTTTTGCCACTGTCATACTCAGATTAATATTCTAAGTGTCTGACAACATTATGGAAAGTATCACTACAGAGATAGGCCTTTAAAACCTCTTTGAGACCTTTCTGTTTAACCAGAAACAGCTCTGAAGTCGCTAGCGCTAAACCCACCAGACTACATTTAAAAAAGCAATACTTTTAGCATATATAGAGCAAACATATTTTCACATGTAAATCGGTAAACTATGTATTTATTTCAACAAAAATTAGAGTTGTAATCGTTAGAAAAGTGGAAAGACGACCCCAATATTTTGTTTCTGTCGACTTTGAATTAAGTGTATTTGATGATGCTAAAATTACTGTTTATTTACATGGAGTCTGGTGGGTTTAGCTAACACAATTTTGCGGATGTTTTTATGTTTAAAAAAAAAGGATCTTACTCTTCAACAGAAAGGTCGACCTTCTTAGAAATCCTTTCCATAATGTTGTCAGACACTTAGAATATTAAATACAAGCTTGACAATTGTCCTATTAACTTATATTGTAGCTTGTTTCTCTGACTGCCGACTGCAGTGACCTCTCTTAATACTGGACCAATGTCAAAGATTGTTGTTCCCATCCAGGTTGAATAAAACAGTAGTTACCCTTTAAGTAACATTTTCAATGCAGGACTTTTACTGAAGTAAAAGATCTGAGTACTTCTTCCACTGCTGGATTAACCTCCATTACATCACTGCCTATGTTTATTCATTTATTCTGTTCATTTCATTTCTCATTTCACCTTGATTTCCCTCATCATTTGTCCCTTCATTTCTTTACTTTTTTTTCTCTCCCCCTCATACTCCCTGCTCAGTTATTGCGATTGTTGCCTTTGCTGCAAGTCAAGTTCCAAGTCCCCCTCAGACGGGGTTTACTGGATGGACCCAAACAGCTACACAGTGCCTTACACCTGTCCTGCCTGCCAGAAACTAGAGCAAGACGAGTTACAGCAGCACAGCCAACAGCAGCAGCAGCAGCAACAGCAATATGAGGCGCTGCCCCAACAACCTCCACCAACACAACCACAGCAGCAGTCTCTGCCACCCCCACCACCTCCCTTTGAAACTCTCATCACTTAGCCAGGGCCTCACCTCCCTCCTGTACTCTACCTCACTGTGCCTGACATTCATTTGTGCCCAAACCCATCCAGTGCCTGTTCACTCATTTCAGTGGATCACTTCCTGGAGGTGAGCAGTCCAGGTTCCATCAAACACATCACATCACTGCATGCTTTTACTGTAAATACAAACTGCAGACTGCACTTTATAGGCTGGCTCTTTTTTAAGCTTTGTATAATATTATTTATGTAATATATATATACAGCGTGTGATTAAAAAATGCATGTGTTTTAATGTACAGTTTATAATTCCACCAAGTGCAGCACCTCTGGCTATATGGCAGGTTGCCAGATACAGTCAGTAAGCACAGGTTTTTGGTTTTGTTCTCTGTACAGGCACCGTGCTTTATGCTAAGCTAGGCTAACCGTGTCCTGACTGCAGCTCTGTAGTTTAGATTAACATCCGTCTACTCTCTCTCAGAGAGAAACCAAATGTGCTTATTTACCAGAGCATCAAACTATTCTTTTAAAGGCTAATAGGGCTAATATTTAGTCACAGTTGTATATATTTTTGAGAGAAAAATAATTTTGTAATTTGCATTGACAATCATGGAAAAGCCATACACTGTATGCAGTGTTTACTCTTTGTCTGGCTGCAAAAGCTTCTGAAGCAGCAGGCAGATGAACTCTCCATTGGAAACTGTTATTACTGCTTCTACTGCTATTACGTACATACAAACACATATAGTACTACTCAGGGTACAATTTGTGAAAAAAGCAGAGGGGGGGGGTTTGGATCATGCACAACAAAACATGCAATAACTAAATCCCCCCTTTCAATACTATGGATATAGTGGCACTCAGCCACTCCAAACACTTATTTACGCACTTCAATATTGAATGGAAAATAATCTCAAAATGAAATAGCACACAAGGTTTTAACATAAAACACAGCACTTTCAAGCTTCATTTTCAAACAAAATACTGTCATCCAGGAACACTTGTTCTTTCTTGGGAATGTTTTAATCCAAACCACCATGTTTTTCCTAAACCTAACTAGTTGTTTTGGTGCCTAAACTTAACTCTATGTAGACCAGAAAGGGAGAAAAAATTGCACCCTGTTACTACTGGTACTGCTGCTCCTACTGCTCCTACTAATGTACTGCAACTGCTATTATTACTACACTGTGAGATGGTGACTTTCCAAAATAGGGAATTAGGGAAAGTTTCCCACTATCTGTATGTGCGGGTCATCTCAAAACTGTTACTGCACTGCCAGGAATAGAATTCTGGTGCAATATAATAAATTATTTATTTATTCATTCATTATTTTTGTCGGTTTAATGTAGTCAAATTTGAATATATTGAGTGTAAAACTAGTGGAATGAGCCATTTATTTATTTATTTACACTATTTATTATATATTTAACACCCACCTGCGTAATAGTTTTAACTGTTGGATATAAACTGTTCCCATGTTGTTAAAACTCACAAATTTACAGCAAAAATGCAGAGAACTGCATTGTACTTAATGATAGCCGCTGCCCTGAGTGGTTCTCAGGACTATGAGGGCTTCCCAACCTGCAGGCCAGACGTAAAGTAACATCTTTCCTCTGCTGCCATCTTGTGGACTTCCATACACATTTCATGTAGGCACTCAGTCATTCTCCTTTTCATGAGTTCAAGTGGATAAAACCATTTATCGGAAACATATTTTACAAAATAAAGTAGCTTTTGAGCTTTTGATCTGCTACTTTTGATCATATCCTACGCACCTGCCCGACAAAAGAGGTGTGCAAAAAAGCTTTTTTTACGTTACAAAATAAAGTAAAACATCCTATGAGTCATTGTTGTGGGCAAACAACATATTTTTTCGTTAGCTTTGGAGGACTTGCTCTAATGTGACTGTCATATCTTAGTGAAATTAATCCAATGTAATGGCTTTCGGGAAGGTAAAAAAAAACTCATTTCAAAAATTCCATTCTATTCTAACCAGTTATTGGAAATTTTTGAATGCAATGGAAGTCATATTTGGAGTAAATGAAAAGACAGTGGTATGGTCCATTAACTACAGGGCAAACTGACCAGAGCCAAGTCAGGAATGTGGAACATATGTATGCCTCTCACACTGAAGGATGCTCTTGTTGGGAAAGGTTAAAGCCTGATTTATGCTTCTGTGGAGGCGCCATGCAGAGCTTTCTCCATAGCCTACAGAAGTGGCCTGATGTCTATACTTGTGTGCTGGTGTGTGTTGATCTCTTTAAGAGAATAGCAGGGCCGGCCTGGTGTGTGTGTGTGTGTGTGTGTGTGTGTGTGTGTGTGTGCGGAGTGTGGTAGAGTGAGTGAGAGAGTGATGGTGATTATCTTCAGAGTGAGTAGCGACTCTAGAGTCATAGTGAGAGAAACAAAGAGTCTCCCCTGTTCTTTCTGACCACGGTGAAATCTGGAGCAGGAGAAGTTAACCCTCTCCTTGATTTCATCTTGTTTATGTTGAAGGAGAACCAGGAAATGAGTCGGGGGGAAATGCAAAACTACCAAGCCACGGTCGAACGATGTGCATCGCCGCGACGTGCATCGCCGCGACGTGTATTTAAATTTCTTGAGAGGTGCACGTCAGGCTTCGGCGTAAGGTCAGTTTACATAAATTGGCCTTAAAGCATGATTTATGGTTCAGCGTTAAGTCAACGCCGTGGTTACGTACGTAGATACGTGGAAATACTGACCCTACGCCGTAGCCTGACGTTCACCTCCAAAGAAATGTAACTACATGTCGCAGCGAGGCACATTGCTCGGCCGTGGCTTGGTAGCGTTGCATTTCCCTTTCTCCATAAACAAGATGAAATTAAGGAGAGGGTTAACTTCTCCTGCTCCAGATGTCTCACCGTGGTCAGAAAGAACAGGGGAAACACTTTGTTTCTCTCACTATGACTCTAGAGTCGCTACTCACTCTGAAGATAATCACCTTCACTCTCTTACTCGCTCTACCACACACTCCACACACACACACACACACACACACACACACACACACACACGCCGGCCATGCTATTCCCTTAAACAGATCGACGCACACACCAACACACAACTATAAACTTCAGGCCACTTACGTAGGCTACAGAGAAAGCTCTGTGTGGAGCCTCCACAGAACCATAAATTGCGCTTAAGACGAAGCTGAAGGCTTGGGCTCTGATTCTCTAAACATGCTTTCTGTTGTTTGTTTGCTCTGTAGCAAAAAGCCAAAGAAGCCACAGCGACGGCAGATGAACAACAGACTGAAGCCGCTGACTCTGGCCTACGATGGAGACGCCGACATGTAGAAGTCTTCCTGCTGACCACAGTGACCTACAGACATTCGTCCTACTGCAGGACACACAGGGTTACTATGGAAACCCTTGATGTCAGGGCTGCCGCTGGGCATTGTTTAAACTTCGTGTGGACCCCGTGGGAAGATGATTCTGCCAGAAAGAGAAAAACCTCAAAGTTCAAGAACCAGAATCCATGTCCATTAGCAGCCTTGGTGTTGCCGTCCTCTATTTTTAATTTCCATTTTGATACTTTGTTTCACAAGAGCCTTCATACATTCTTTATCTTCTTCTGGAAGTTTGCCTTTGCTTCTCTGCCATCTACTACTGCCGGTAACGTCCAAATTAATAGTCGTCGGGGGTGGGGGGAGTGGCCCAAAACAAAGATAAGCTCTAAAAGCACAAATCTTCATTTGTCTTTTTGTTAATTTTGTCACGGCTGAGTGGGATCATGTAGGCTACTAAGGACACTTGTCAGTCTTTGTCTCATTAAGAACAGTTAAATGCATCTGTGTGAATGTGGCTTGGGTCCGTCTCACAAGAAAAAGAAAACCAGAGAACATACAGTAAACGTAATGATTCCCAGAGCATTATCACTTCTGCCTGTCTCTCCTTTCTCCGTTTTCAGGCATAATTTTGCACTATATTAGTGCAGCATGATATGTACTTATGTCTAGCTTTGCCATAGGAAACTGCCTCTCTCAATACAAGATGGTGTAAAGTCTTGTGCTAGAAATGTAAAAAAAAAAAAGTAGACTTTTTTGCAAACAGAACTCACCAATGTTTGTTAATATGTTTCTTCTATTACCTCTTATGTGTGATACAACGGGACTTAATGTAAATAGGATTTTTTCTGAGCTCTCAACTCTACCTTTCTAGTATGTACAGCTTCACGTCCCAAACGCTGCCGGAGTTCAGTTATTCTCTGATGATTGTCTGACTGTGGCTTAAGCCCATGATCTATTAATTTTGTTAATTATTGACAGACATTACTGTCATTGATTCCCGATTGGGCTGTCATTTCTCAAAATTCCCCTGGGTTTCAATCAGTTTAGTTTCGCGCAAATTTCCCAATGTTTTTCATGGTTTTCATGGATTTGTCATGAATAATGATTGGGCTGTGTGTGACCGCCTTCTTCTGGATATCTGCTCAACTTACATGCATGGATAAAAAAAGCAGTAGAAATTTGGGGTTTTTAATCAAGCACGGGCCCAAAACTGCCGTTGTTCTGGCTTGGGTCAGGCTTGAAAAGGAACTATGCAGTTCATGTAGGGTCAGGCATGATTTTCGGCCATCATAGCACTAATAGAAACCCCTTCCATTATGAAACCCTTTAGCTGTGATATGGGAAGAAGAAAAGTGGATACAAAACCTGATGGAGGATCATTTTATATTGAAAATATTTAGGTTGGTAGGTGTAAAGGCCTGTGACATTTGAGTTCAGACATTCATCATGGAAGTCAGTTAAAATAAATCTGAATTCTGAGTTTAATGGCTAAGAAACATATCAGACTTTGCGTTGAAAAATGTCAGAAGTCAGATATTAAAGAACTAAAATTAAGAATCAAAATTCCTTCATACTAAAAGGTGTCAGTATGCTTTAAATGAACTAGTTCATACAATGGATTGCCCGACCGTCTGAAGGCAAAAGTGAAAAACCTGGTCTCTCAACTATAGTCTCCTTCTGGCTGCATCTCACTGTCTCCACCTATTTCCAAAAACTCTTTTGTGTCTTTGTAGTTCAGACACAATAAATGTGGATAACAGCACATACTTTCCAACAGTCATGGTAATGCACTTTGCCCTGTACACCAAAAAGTGACTGAACTTCTCTCTCAGCTCTCTTTATCATTCTTCACACAACTACTTCTGACATCCACATAGTTTACCAATGGCTGGATAAAGTGGGGGGGTGCCCTTCTCCCTGCACATTTCGGGCATCAGATTGGAAGGGAGGTGTGCAACCGTCAGGGCCGTTTCTAGCTTTTGGCAGGCCCTGTGCAAGATGCTGTTTGGGGGCCCCTATTTTGTCAAACTACGATGGGGGGAACTCAAACCTTTAAAGGCCCAGCCAATAATCGGCCGTTGGACAGTCTGGCGAGGTCAGTGACTTGAGTCTGTTCGGTGTGTTCCATGCCATCGTCCTTCATTTTGGCCGATTTGACATGTATAATCGGTGGGGCGGGCACTGCTGGCAGTCAGACTCAAATGACCAATCTGATTGGTGGAGTGCTAACCTGGAAATGGGGAGCGGGATGAGCGTGACTAGAGTCTCTCAAAATCTGACGAAAATCTTTTAAACTGACCTTTGTTGATCTGAAATGAAGACCGATTCAGCAACTGCACGGCCTATTCCTCTCTTAACATGTTTTCAGAAACACGTTTCAGTGAACTATTTTAGGACAATAGGAGATCGTATTCTGAACAAGCCGCCATGACAGTCTTTGAATTTCTGGAGAAATAAGATCCACAACGTGACGCGCTCGTCCAATCAGCTGTCGGTTTTCATTTTTGGGCGACAATACAGATTAGTGCCACCTGCTGTTATGGAGACGTATTACGTCTTGTCTGTTCGGTGTGTTCTGAGGCATTTTTTTGACCAACTCGGGGAGACTGATCAGTCCAACTGCCTTTTCTGCTAAGGGTTGGCCGTCTGGTTGGTGTGTAAGCAGCATAAGATGACCCGTGGAGATGCATCAATCTGTTTCACTTTAGGAGGAAAACAGGCTAGATTTGTAAAGAAAATACTCTTGAATTCAAATTAAACATCTCATGTTGACTCAAGCAATTTAAACCTACAGAAAATGATAATAAAAAGTAGGAAGTGGCTGCAGGGGCCCTATGCATCCGCATTGTCCGCCTATAGGAAGAAACGGCTCTGGCAACCGTTTCTGTAACTTTTAGAAACCGTTATTCACACCCACTTCACGCAGTAATTGGACAGCTGCAGAGGTGAGGAAGGGTTTAAACTTACTCTCTGTCACTCTCTCTCTCTTTTTACATTCATGACACAACTATTTCTGTCACGTCTCACATGCTTTTCATTTGCCTCTGAATGTGGCTGTTTTGGAACAGTTATACACACTTTTGATTTTAGATGTGGTCGTACAAGACGTCATATTGGCTAGTTCTCTTTTAGCATAACCCAACGCTAAGATCTTAGTGAGTCTGATGGACTGTATGAGACTGTACCGTTCCAAACGCGATATACAGTAGGTACTGAAAACATAGCTCTCTTTTTTTTTTTTTTTACAAATTGAGAGACCAGAACTGATATACCAATATATACCAATATTTTTGTGGATTCTTGCAGCAATTTTCTGATCCTTGTCAACTTGTTTTTGTCAGGAAATGTAAAAAAAAACACCATCCCATTGTGTTTCTTTCACTACCTTCAGATAGTGACTGTTAAGTTATAAAACTTAAGACGTGTTACAGGGAGTGCCCAAATGAAGCATCGGTTTTTGTCTCTGGCAGATTCTTCCCCCTTCAAAGCGCAGGGAGGCTAGAGAATCTCATTTAAAGAGGAGGTGCGATCAGGCCCCAGAATCCGGGTCGAACCAGAATTCAGATTTCCATACTTCTTTCTTTCACAGCATCCAGTCTAAATTGTTAAATGGTTTATGAAACACAAGTGATAACTTTATTAATATTGACATGTTATCTATGCTTATTAGATCCCTTTTGATGATGTTTAACCATTTGTAAGCCATCAGGGTTTGGTAACAAATGTTAGTGAGTCATTTATAGTATAGTTTTTTTCTTTACAACAATTCACTAAGTCTGCAGGTATACATTGAAGTTATTAATCTGTTATCAATCACCCAAAAGGTGATTCTCATTTTGAATTTACACAGGTTTTCATGAGATGTCCTGTCTCTATCTATCGACTTGAATTGCCCTCAAATCCAGTCTAATGGCATTTCTACTGATACAAAATCAGTTCCGGAGGAATCATTGTATTTATTGACTTGTATTTTGAAGCTAAAAGTCCAGCCACCCAAAGTGAACACACCATTATTTATTAGTATGAGACATCATATCATTGCCAGAGAATGGCAGTTTAATATTCTGTGGAGTTTGTTGCTGGTCATTTGACGGAATGTTTAATTTGTCTCTTGGAATATGAGTTGTAAATAAGGTGCTAAATATTTCTTTTTTTTATTTATTGTTCATGTACCATAATGTGTTTACTTTTTTTACTGCACAAGATGTTATGCAAAAAAAAAAAAAAAAAAAAAAAACTGGGGGCGTGACTGTGGGTGTGCTAAAAGCGATACTGATAACCTTGTGAAAAACAAAGTCGCTGATGAACTCTGTCCTTTTCCTACTGTTTGTTTATATGTATTTGACTAATTGCTGATAATAAACAAGGGAAATATTTGAAAGTGTTGTCATATTATTTGAAAGCTTCTTCAGTGCCTGATGTGAAATTAAGCAATATTACATGAGAGGTTTGTTTTTAGTTAACATCATTGAAGTGCCAATAATAGGATGGTGAACCAAACCCTCGAGTGTAATATCGTCGATTATACAACAACAGTTACTAACAAAATAAAAGTTTTAATTAAACTGTATTCATATTGGGGGGCTAATTCACGCTAAAAAATAAAAAGAGCCACAGAGGCGATTTCCCTCCCGGTTTAGTCAGCCAGCCAACTTAAGCTAACATTAGCTTTGTAGAGATCCTGGGATTTCCCAAACTGAATAATTACTGCAAATATAAACACAAAACTCTTTTGCTAGCTCTATCCTGTTGTAATTAAGATGTCTGCTGAAAGAAATCATTTTGGCATGAATAGATTTAGATAATATAAGTCAGCGAACTTCAAACAACAGAGACGATTTCCTGACCACATCACTTTAGTGAGCAAAAAGGATCCCTTAATTCTGCCTGAATCAATAGCTAACTTGTTGTGCTAGCCTAGCACAACTTGTTAAATGATCTTGGCCAACAGGTTTCCATCTGAAAAGCATTATTAAAAAAAAGGTCTTGTTTAAATGTATACAAAAAATGGTCGTAAAAATTACATCATTATTTATTATGACTTGTCATTTAATAATGGAAAACAAGCTTATTTTATAGATTAGCCTATGCATTTTTAAAGGGTAACTACAGTTTTTTTCAACCTGGACCCCATGTCCCCATGCATTTGTGTCTAATAGACTGATGTGACCAAATCTCTTTGAATTTGGTCCAGTATTGAGGGAGATCGCAATGACCGGCCGGCGCAAACCGAGCTTCAATGTAACCTAATAGGGCAATTTTGGAGCCTTGCTTATTGTCCACTGACAGGCTCAGATTGTTACTAAAAGTGTCTGACAACATTATCGATCTCACGACGTGACTTTTTGTCCAAAGACAGCAGTGTGGCGAGTGGAACGCGCCTTGAGAAAAAGGCATTCAGGATGCCTGTTGTTTCGGAGTAGGCTACAGAAATTATAGGCTCCTGTTATTTAAAAGTTTGTCAGTGCCATGACTCAATATTTAAATGATTTCGACAATGTGGATGAGGTCCTTATAGTTTGATGACAACCTGCATTTATTTGAGCCAGAGTACAAAAGGAGGGAGAGAGAGAGAGAGAGAGAGAGAGAGAGAGAGAGAGAGAGAGAGAGAGAGACAGCGGGCGGAGGAGGGTGAAGCAGTGGCTAAAGCTGAGAGGCTCGGGATATTGATAGTGCTATTGATAGTGCTCCCGTGGGTGCTGTGCCCCTATAGCTATGCCCAAAGAATACGTTGTCAGGAGTGGGACCTGTTGCTGCCAGATATCTGTGGTCTGGATGTGTCCAGTGATAGACCTCACAACGTCAGAGGATCTCCCTCCTCTAATCGACAGGGCTGGGTGTTCTCCATAACTCCAGGGTAGATATGGACATGCTGGGAATCAATGGGAAGGGGAGGAGCTGTAGTATGTGAATCAGCTTTCAAATTCAACGGGGAGCCATATTTGACCATTTGAGGCCAGTGCAAAGTCAGGCACTTTGGCAATAGAATTGTCAAAATCTTGATTTGGTTGGAGCTGGGTTTTCTCCATAACTCCAGGGTAGATATGGACAGGTTGGGCATCAATGGGAAATACAAACCATCTTTTAGCAACCCAGTCCCATATAAAAACGTACCCTGACTACATTGGTCCAAAGTGCAATAACATAGAGGGGTTACAATAATGGCCCTTGAATTGTATGACTGTTACATTTTTTCTGCCTATTCTTTTCCTATTGTTTTGCGTCCAAGTCACGTGACTTTCAAGATTCCAGCCGTAAGAACCAACAACATGGTGGACATTTATCTCATTTTTAGTGGAAAAAAAGCAATATTTTGAGTTAGTTTCTGCATAAAACTGCATTTTTATTACATTTCCAGCGAGAAATATTTATTTTCTTATAATATTCACTCAGTGAATGTACATAATCACTTGCAGAATAATGTGAACTGACACGTTTTGGTTGCTATGGACGCTGCTATCGCCTAGCATAGCTGTGGCCCCAAATTCCACATTGGACTCCCTTGTGATTTCGCTCCGTCTGACGGATCAAGCCCTCGCCCACTACATGCGTTGCGTCTGAGGTTGATTTGCTGATCAACACATTATTCCGTGGCAGCGGGAGAAACTAATGTTGACAAAGTGACGAGTTACGATCGGATGTTTGTCCGCTGTTTCATTTTGAAATCTACCGGATCCTCTGTGCATTTAACTTCCTGTGTGGTGCGATCTCATTGATGGGTTTTGACGCGTCATGGCCCCACGAAGAAGAAGTCCTTTTATCTTGCTTGTTGGAATCATTGTTAGCTGTTTGAATATTTTCACTTTGTAAGAATATGGACTGGCGTGTTATTTGTGGTATTACTCCTCAATCACGATATTTCAATAAATAGCCAGGCAGTGTTCCACTGATGACGTTTCTTATGACATACACTACAGTGCTGCCACCACGTGTCTGTTCTTATTAATAACTTATTTCTGGTGTATGATCAAGTTTTTCTCTGCATGGAGGTTAATTAATTGTATTTATATTATTGGAAGTATGCAATATCTATCTATCTATCTATCTATCTATCTATCTATCTATCTATCTATCTATCTATCTATCTATCTATCTATCTATCTATCTATCTGTGTGAAGGAGAGAGATGATCTGTCAAGCTTTTGCAAACACAGCGTTATCTGGTTTGCTACAAAGTGGGAGTCTTTCATGCTTCTGCATTTTTTTAATATACTGTATAACAACATACACATAGCTTATGGAACAAAACAATGGGATTGAACATTTCCTTAATTTGTGGTGTTCTCCTCCGTCACCCACTGTGGCGGCCAAGTTTTCCCATTGTAATAAAAAGAGAATTTCATTCATTTAGGTCTTTACATCAGCCATGAATTAAATTCAAAACATGACAAGGTTAAGAGCAATGAGGAACAGCACGCCACCCCTTCATTCAGTAGGTTTATAAATTACAGTAACCTGATAACATTAAATTACCTGCCTATGGTAATATTTTGGTTAAGGTTTGAATATGCATTACCTATGGTATAGCCATTTATTTGAAATCATATACCTCTGCTCTGAAGGTATCCATTGTAAAATACCTCTGTAATTTGCTGCACAGTAATAGTCTTGAAAATTTGGTAATGAAAGGCCTCCCAAGTCTTTAGACCTTTGTAAATACCTTTAACCTATGTGTCTTACTTTAGCATCCCAATGTCAACATCTAATCAAAATTCAATGTAAAGAAAGAGGAAATCCTTGCTCAGAATAAATTGGTGATTATGTCTAACATATGTCTCTCCATTTTGGCAGTATGGTTTATCTGCCTTAAGCACCACATACCTGATAAAATACGGAAATACTGTAAAACTTGAACTAAAAGCTCAGTGCCAAAAATTGTCCGCCCTCTTACAGGCCTGATGTGATAGCACATTTTGATAAATGATACTCAGTCTCAGTTAGTTGCTTTGTATAGTAGATCTCCGTTCCCTTGCGCTGCTTAGCGTGTATGTTTAAACTTTAGGCAGCATGTAACATGTCATTATTTAGTTTATTCTAAACAAGTAATCCATCCAGTTAATCTCATGGTACCCACATGCACCAAATTATAATTAATTTAGATTTGAGCAAGAGTTTTGCACAAAATAAATTAAAGGCAAGCCACATATAGATGCAGTGCCCTGCAGTGTCCGGCTGCGTCCTGCTGAACTCTGCTGCATCCTGCTACGTCCAGCTATGCTCTGCTGTGCCACGCTACATCCTGTAACGCCCTGCAGTGCCCTGTTATGACATGAACTACTATGGCTACTATTTGTAGTCACTGTTCCATTATCTTTATTGTGACTATTATTGCCACTGTTCATCACACCCCCAACCGGCACCGTCAGACGCCGCCTACCAAGAGCCTGAGTCTGTCCCAGGTTTATTCCTAAAAGGGAGTTTTTCCTCGCAATTGTCGCACTAAAGGCTTGCTCTTGGGGGAACTTCTGGAATTGTTGGGTCTTTGTAAACTATAGAGTTTGGTCTAGACCTAACCTATCTGTAAAGTGTCTTGAGATAACCCCTGTTATGATGTGATACTATAAATAAAATTGAATGGCTATCCCAAATACAACCCGTTCAGTTAAGTGGCTGAAGCACATTCATACAGCACTGTTTGCAGACAGGCTTTGGAGATTGGATTCCCATGCATTCACACACCGGGGGGAAAGTGTGGGTTCAGTGTCTTGCCTAAGGACACTTTGACACACTGAGCCACAGCTGCCCACAAATACAAGCCAATGCTATTACTTGAAGTTTTGAAGTACTAAGAATTAGGTTATTCCAATCAAAACTATGATAAATTGTACATACCAGAGTGAACAGGGCTTCCATTCCACCAACTTCATTTGGATCCCCTGAAAAAACATCAAAGTTGGGGGGATAAGGGGTTTCCAGTTGGGGTGCTTGCAATTCCACTGAGTACATCTAAGACTTTTAATTATTGTAAAGCTAACCTTCAGCATTTTGCAGTGGATCACCCTCTTCACTGAGTAGTAGGTTCCCCTTCTAGGATCCCATGGTTACATTCTGAAAGAGCAAAAAATCTACTTGATTTTGACATCATACAGCTTCAATGTATTAAAAAATGATTTTGACAGACAACACATGATATATTTGTGACTTAAGTATATCTGGCTAAGGCAAAATAATCACTGTATTTGAAGTCTGATTTGAAATGGTGAAATGTAAATCTAGGAAAGCTTAATAACCTTTGGGTGATTTTTTCGTCCTCAGTTTCTTCCTTTTAGACATGTCTGAGGCTGCAGAATTATTCTGCTTCTTTTTATTGTTTCCAGACATATCTGTTGAGATTAAGGAAATGTATCTGTGAAGAGCTGTTATTACAATGAATACTGGTCTAAATACCTCTATTCCAATAACAAATATATAATGTCACATTACAATTGGAAAGATATAGATTGTAATACATGGAAATTGTTTAACAATATGCTGTATGGTCACTTCTTCACTCTACCAAGGGTTATAGACTACAAGATGTACAAACAGGTGACCAATTGAAGAAAAAGCCTGGAAGATGAGGGGAAAAACAATGAATGTAGTTCCTCCCACACAGATTACCTTTATCCTTTAATCTCAATATTGATGGGAGTTGTGTATTCCAGACTGATAATTCTTCAATTCACAGGGCCTCACAGAGTGATTTACTAAGTATGAAGATTCTGTCAAATTCAATGGGTTTTACAAACCCCAATTCCAATGAAGCTGGGCCAACTGTAAAACGAAAATAAAAACATAATACAATGATTTGAAAATCATTTTCAACCTATATTAAATGTAATACTCTACAAAGACAAGACATTTAATCTTCAAACTGAAAAACTTTGTTTTTTAGCAAATATTAACTCATTTTGAATTTGAGGCCTGCAACATGCTCCTAAAAACCTGGGACAGGATCAAGACTGGGAATGTTTGGAACATTCCACAGGTAAACAGGTTCATTGGAAACACGTGAGTGTCATGACTGGGCATAAAAGGGGCATCCCCGGAATTCATTCACAAGCAAGTCATCCTTGGTTGTGAATGACTGAGCCTTCTGGGGAGGCTATGCGACGGTGGGAATCACTACTGTAAAGGATATTACCACGTGGGCTCAGGAACACCTTGGAAAACAATTGTCAGTTAACACAGTTTGTTGCTACTACAAGTGCTGTCCACATTTAAAATAGTTTTTGGAAATCATGGACGTCGTGCTCATCGGGATAAAGAGGAAAAGGACCTCCCAGATTGTTATCAGCACTAAGTTCAAAAGCCATGGGGGTGGACTCTAGTCCATGGCATACCCATGCCCCATAACATTCAAAATGAGTGAATCTTTGCAAACAATAAAGCTTTTCAGTTTGAACATTAAATATCTTGTCTTCGTTGTATATTCATTGAATATAGGAACTTCACTGGAATAGGGGTTTGTATTATCAGCAGGGGCCTAATTTATAAATATATAAAACACATATAAACAAACTGAGAAATAAGAAAATGATTACACCATATTTTTAGTTGATTATCATTTCTTAACAGAAACCAGCATAGGACGTGAATTGTTACAGCCATGTATTTTGGTGTGTGTGTGTGTGTGTGTGTGTGTGTGTGTGTGTTCTTGTTTAACTGTATTCGTGGGGTCCAAAAACCGGGAGTGCAGTATACTTGTGGGGTCCGACCAGCTTTGTGGGGCCCAAAATATATATATATATATATACATACACACAGTATGTGTGTAAGACTCTGAAAGCAGAGAATTTTTTTACTTAAAAATGACTCAAACCTATTTATCAATTATCAAAATAGTTGGTGATTAATTGTGTAATTGATTAATAATCTCAAATATCAATTAATTGTTGCAGCTCTTAAAGAAACTCCTATTGGATAAAGGAAATACCAAATCTGATGAAGCAACAGGTGAATAGCTCTTTTTGGCCCACTGTGGTTTGCCCTGTGACAGCGACACCAAGAAAATTCCCAACTGTAATTGCTGTGTTTGTGCCACATTTCTTTTTATGTTGACTGTGGAGTAAGATTTTAAATAATCACACACACTTACCATTAATTAACAGTTCATAGAGAGCCTTCATCCTGTCAAGGCATTTTTTAGAATGGTGTGACAGCTGCCATTTTGACTGGATGACTTGTGCAGACCAGGTTTTCTGCTTCTTACTTTTCTTTCCAATAAAGACTATGGCCTTGTACCCCAATGTGTTTAACTTTTCGACCTGAAAATAAAGATATATATATATATATATATATATATATATATATATATATATATATATATATATATATATATACATATATTGTGGGCTGTAATTATGTAAATAATAACTACAGAAGTTAAACACATACCAAGACAAATGCCTCATCAATGACATGAGGTGGTTTGTTTGTTTTTTTGGTTTTTCAACCACGTCTCCTTTCTGGCCTCAAATTTCGGAAGTTTTTTTGCCAGTCTTTGCTTTCTTGGCTGTACTGACTGGCAGTATTTGCAGGTCTTGGTGGCCACCGCATTTAACGTTAGCTGCAGTTGGCGGCAATGTGCTAACCGAGGTCAGAATGATAAGATAAGTTGAAAACTTTATTGACTCCAAATTCACATGTCACTGCAGCAGAATCAAAATGAGATAGGAGCTAGAGTAAGACAAGTGGTAAAATCATACACACAAAAAAATACAATACCTAGATGAAAACAGAAATCATTACATGTTGATTGTTTTATATTCTAGTTTTAAGATGCCACGAGGGTCAACAACAACAATCTGCGTGAAAATCAAAAAACAAAAAAATCTTAAAACAGCAGTAAAATAGCCTCAGGTTTCACATACAAGTTATTACAACACTGACGTTTGGGTTCAACACACTGTGAAGACATCTTCTTAGAGTCATACACATCATCTCCCTAATAACTACTCTCCAAGTTCCCCTCGACAGTCTTCTGCAGGTCATTTTGGATTGTTGCTCCTTTGGACGACAACAAACAAATTAATTAATGCCCATCTCAGTTTACAATCAGCCTCTTTTCAGATCCCCTGTACAAGAGCAGAGCCAAATGATTCTTTAAAATATGTCATCAAATACTTAGTACCTGAGGTCCACTGCTGAACATCAGACACCCACTGCTGGACTGTGTCTTGCTGTAGAGACAACTCAGTGGTGAGTTTCTCCAGGTCCTTTGTTGCCTCTGTAATCCGTTGTACAGTCTGTCCGAAAGAAATATCTGTGTTAACAAATGCTGAGACACAATTTAAAAACAAAAATGTTATTATACATATTTGCCTAGTTAGGCACCGTTCGGTATTTATGGCATGGACCACCGGAGGAAAATAGGGGAGGGTCATGTCTTTTTATTTTTTATTGAGGGGAGGGTCATCCAACATTTTTTAGTCTGGGCGGGGGGGGGGGGGGGGGTCACCTAACTTTTTTATTCATGAAAGAGCAAAATTTCAAAGTGGCTTGTTTGGTGCATATTTTTTCATGTAGCTCTCAGTCTCTGCCCCCTAGCAGATGGGTCTGACCGCCACAAGGAGTTTGCTGGGGGGGCAGGAGGAGCACTGCCCACCTGGTGGCTCAAACGGGTAATTGCATTGTTTAAAAAATGAGTGGAATAATTACGACCAGATATTTTATAAATATCTTAAATAACACAAAACAACTAAATGGTGGTGGGGAATACATCAGATTTCATATACTGCTTTAGTAAAAAATATATTACCTGGCGGACGATGGGAGCAGCAGGACGCAAAAAACAAAGTTACTGTTGCTGGTGGTTGTTTTTTGACAAAAACAACCACCAGGTGGGAAAAGGACATTTACAATAACTTCAAATGCACCACGAGGCTGTAGTTTACCAGTTACATTGAACAAGTCTGTGTTGTTTTTCCGACGGCTAAAACACAGTCAAACTTTACACCATTTAGCGTTAGCTGTCAGCATTTTAACTGTTTTTAATCCAGCTACTAGCTAGTGGTAGGCTAACGTTAGCTGCTGTCGAGTACAGTGTTAACTAGCTAGCGCTAGGCTAATGTTAGCTGCTGTCGAGTATAGTGTTAACTAGCTAGTGGTAGGCTAACGTTAGCTGGTGTTGAGTATAGTATTAACTAGCATCACGTGTTGGCTGTATCGTCTGTTTCAGAGCATCAGAGAGAAGAGCATATCAGTGGCACCAGATTTCGGTAGCCAGGGTTGGCAGGAAGAAGATTTTTACAAGTAAATGTTCCAATTAATGATCCAGGCAGCACATTCTCGTCTCCCGCCTTCATTTTACAGTCCAATGGTGGCTAGAATGGCTCCGGGGCAAACGTCAAAATGGAATGGATTAATCTGCGTTATTTTTTTTTACGCGTTTTTCTCAGATTAATTAGCGTCATTAATCTCAGCGTTATTTTGACAGCCCTAGAAATTATATTTTGAAACTTTAATAGGACTGACAAATAAGAAAGCTATCCAGACTCTGAACATTCACAATGACTTACAACCTCTTTAATGTAAATTCCATGCGCCCCTTTTTCATGTATGTATGTATGGATTTAATGTTTTCAATGTGTATGTGTATCTGTACTGTTATGATTTTGGTGTCTTGCCTTGTATTTTGTTCCATTTCTGTTGCTTGGTTTTGTATATTTCTGTTTCTGTTTTCGGTTTTTGTTGTTTATTCTGAATTGTGTATGTTTTGGTTAATTCCTGTGTTCTCGGTTCTCCCTTGTGTTGTCTAGTGTTGTGTCTAGTTTCTGTGTTTAGTTGATTTCATGTTTTCTGTTGTTTTTTCCTGTTCCCTGTTTTATTTTGTATTCTGTTTTCTGTCTTGTCATGTCCAGTTTTACTTTCTGTGTTTTCCCGCCTTGGTTGATTGTCCTGCCCCGCCCTGATGTGTTCCACCTGTTGTATCACGTGTCCCTCATTTGTTCATTACCTCATGTATTTAACCTCTGTGTTCCCTTTGTCTCTTGTTGGATTGTTTTGTGTCCCTTTGTGTCCGTTGCCCGGTCTGCGTGAGTTTGTGTTCCTCGTTTTTCTAGTTTATTCTGTCAGTTTGTTTCTGCCTTGGGTTTTTTTTTTGGTATTTTTTCCCTCCGTGTTTTTCCCAGTGTTTTTCCAGTCCCTGTACTGCCGTCTTTTGTTAATTATATCCTTGAGCTCAAAACTTTTGCCTGCCTGTGTGCTTTTCTCTGCGTGTGGGTCCTATTACTTCCTGCCTCACAACATGTACTTGAATAATGTTTTTTGAAGACAAAAAAAAAACATGAGTTGTCGGCGAGGTGAGCTTACGGACTGTCTGCTCGCCCTAATTGCATTTTAACATACTACATTTATACACTAGACCTACAGTAGGCCTAGCTAGGCTATGTGCAGAACATTGTATGTTATTTCAGAAGTGAATGGCTTTTGTTGTTGATTTGCTTTACCCTGAGCTCGAGGAGAGACTTCACTTGCTCGCTATGCTCGCTCATCTGAATCAGATCCACTCATAACAACGTAGCCGGCTGATTCGGCTGATTTTGGATTGACTGACTCCCACGAGAACTCACGAGTCATCAACAACTCACGAGTCATCGAGGACTCGTGAGTTGTCAGAAACTCATGAGTTGTCTGCGAGCCGAATAATGTTTTTTTGAAGACAAAATAAAAACATGAGTTGTCGGCGAGGTGAGCTTACGGACTGTCTCCTTGACCTAATTGCATTTAACATACTACATTTATACACCAAAACCTACAGTAAACCTAGCTAGGGTACATGCAGAACATTGTTATTTCAGAAGTGAAAGAATGGCTTTTGTTGTTGTTTTGCTTTACTCTGAGCTCGAGGAAAGACTTCACTCGCTCGTCTGAATCAGAGCCACTCATATAGCCAGCTGATTCGCGCGACAACTCACGAATCACCACCACCAACAACTCACGAGCCCTCGTTGACTCGTGAGTTCTCGAGTGAATCCCATGGTCTGCGAGCTTCCGGCTCTGAGTCTGCGGGTCGGGACTGTCTCTCTGCTCACTCAGGCGCTTGAGTTGATTTGTGGAGTTGTGGTTGCCTACGAAATTGTAAGTTATAAAGTTTTTTGCAGCTAAGATGGCTAGCATAGTAGAAGTTAATGTTGCAAGAGGTTTGTGTGTGGCGCTGTTATCATTTTAGATTGAATTGTAGTAGTAATCAACTGAACCAGGTTAATGATACTAGAGACTCGCGATTCGTGAATCAATTTAAAGACTCGAGTAAAGATCCGAGTGAATCACGACTCGAAAAGGTTTAATTCCTATACACTAGAGCTTGAGTTTGATAGCATCCATTCTAATCGGTGCTAATAGTGCAAAGCTAAAGCTAAAGTGCTGTATTTATATGGTAATAGGGTAATTAGCCACAAAAGGTTAGCGGACTACTGCATATTGCCTTTGAAAAGGCTAATGATTCTATCTATTGGTTATGGAAAGTAATGTTGCTTTTCAACACTATTGCTAGCTGTGGGTATTTTGTTGAATGAATCTTAGGACAAATTATGAGTTTAATTGTTTAACTGGAGTTTATGGAGAAGTAAATCAAAGAGGCTAATTTTAGTGCATTCTTTCTACTGTTACCAGTACAGGTAGAGATAAACAAGCACGCATGTCTTAATGCCTCTAGATTACAACACTGCAGCTGAAGTTATGGGAAATAATACAATTTGAGAGATTTTTACATGCAATTTATGCAATTTTATTTTAGGATAGTGTTAATGTTACTAAGGTAGGTTCCATAAACATGAATTAGAAATGTATGTTTTTTGTATAAAGGTTGCCTGTTACTTATAAATGTACTTTTGATACCTTAGAGAAGACATTTAAGAACGGGTTTACAACTGAATAGAGATTTAAATATTTCAATATGGATTAACTGAAATTTTACCTAATTTTATTTTCATTGTAGCCTATGCAATTGATTTTATTACTGAATAGTAATTGAGAGAAATGATTTGGCCTTATCTACAGGTGGAGAAGGAGGAGATTTGAGAAACGCTACATAGGAGAGGTCCGGTCCACAGAGGGATATTGGATCACATCGACTCTTCAGATCCCAGAGACTTCCAGGGTTTAGAGGTTCCCAGTTCAGTTGGCTGGGTGGCGAGCTACAGGATCCAGACTCTGAACTTAGACAGTGCCCTGGATTCCTTCTTCATGAGGGTAGGACAAACAGAAACCAAACTCATATGGGCCCCAACGTTGAACATCTCTGAACTCTTGTCATCAAAGAACAATTGAGCTCATAGAACTGAAAAGGGTTTCTGTCATGTGTGCACTGTATTTTAGTTATTTTTCATACCTGTGTTTATCTATATACGTGTATGCCATGTTTCTGTGTATATTAATACACTTCTCAAACTGTATCCTGATTTCCTAGTCTCTTTATTGATGTTCAATTCTCTGGCTCTTAACAATCTAGTTTTCTTCTGGTTCTGGTCCAAGTTCACACTGATATCAACTACATAACACTACTATGAGCTATTTCATGAATGTACATTCTTACTACATTGTAATAAGGGTTACAAATACTTTTTTTACTTGTGTCTCTTTGTACCTGCTAGCCTTTGCAACTTATTTATAAATGCTTTGTAAAGCATAGCAAGTCCTCACTTTAGATGGCTCACGCCATGTAGTCAACATATCAGTAGTAACTCATGAGTTAATCATGAAGTGATGTGTTGGTAAGTGCTTGTTAAAGATGCATTAACACACTATCGGTAGGCATATTTCTAAAAGCATGTCCAAATAGAACAATGAATGTGTGTCCAGGTTCTGTTAGCCTTTGCAACTCATTTATAAATGCTTTGTAAAGCATAGAAAGTACTCTCTTTAGATGGGCTCACACAATCTACTTAACTAACCAGCAGTAACTCCTGAATTAGTCATGGATTACAAAATTGGTAAGTATTTGTAACAGATGTATTAATACCCCAGCTATTAGTTTAGGCCTATTTTTAAATCATAACATTTTATTTAAGGCATGAAGAAATATAGGTCTAGATAGTCTGTTAATCATTAACTTCCTAGTTTTAACAGACCTTCTACGTTCCTGAGTACCTAGTTAATAATGGTAAATGCATCATTTATGAAATATTAAAAACATCAACTCATAAACGTTTTACATGGGCTTACTTACTATGGACAAACCATTTACTAACTGTATTTAAAAACGCTTTATTGATTAGAATGAATGTAGGAATTATGCTTTACAAATGATATATAAATGAATTACTAATAGTTTGTAAATAGTTTAAGGAAAAATTATTTAATTTACAAATAGTTTTAGCAATAATTATTTAGTGTCAAACGTCTATAGATTATAAATTATATTATATAATTTTCCAGTGCCTTATTTACTATTATCAAACAATGAGTGTGTATACAAATGTTTTTTTTTTAACAAAGCATTTAGTAATAGTTTGCAACTGGTTTATAATGGGAAATTGTTTCATTATCTATTAAGTATAAATCATGTACTTACACAGGTATTTTTCTAGATAGGCTTATTTACTATGAACAAACCATTCATAACTGTGAGCAAATGCTTTACTAATGGAGAATTATGTATGAACAAAAACATGAATAATGATGAACAAACCATTAACTAATAGGTAACTAATGCTTAATAAATGATGAATTATGTGTAGTTATTATAAAGTGCTACCGGCTATTTTAATAGTTTAGTATTCTCTGCAAAAATTTATAAAGGCTTTAGGCTGCCTTACGTGTTATTGTAGGCCCAGTTTAATATGCAACTTCATTTTATACAATATACGTAGTAGGGGGTCTCTGCTCCGCCTCCCTTTCAGTTGAGTGGTCCTTGGCTGATGGCCTTCATGTTCAAAATGACAGAGGGCATTCAGATTTTTCAGCCATTGTTAAAAACATCAGTCAGTGACGGAATCTGGCAGTTTAAGGTCCTCTCTGACTAACTTATCGTCATCCATCAGGCACAGGTATCCATCCGAGATTTGTAGAATCTAAATATGCCACAAGGGAAAGAAATACAGAGAAATGAAAGCATAACTAGTGGCAGTCAACCTTATACTAGGTGGAATGCCACTTCTAAAGCAGAGGAGCAGTACAGCAATAGCTCCATCCCCTGAGTTAAACCTGGCCTCTGGGACAGTGTCATAGAACGGGTGTATTTCATTTACTGTATTAAGTAGTAAGTTGTGTAATTAAAAAAATTACACCGTGGCTTTTAGGCAGGGATATTTGTTTTGAAATGGGAGGATACTGTACACATGATGCGCATACATGAATGTCCACCTACTGTACATGTAAAAAATAAAATCTCAAACATTTCAATTCATACAGAAAATATTTAGCCTGGGACAACAAAGAAACAGGAAAAGTATTCACTGTTGCAATGTTCTGAAGACACAGGAACTTTACTTTTGTCTTGAAACCTACACTACTGAAGCCTACACTGTAAATGTTTAACCACTTGACAAATTAACTGTTAATTTCTCCTTTGCTCTGATCACAAACACTGTTTCAAGTGCATGGTGGGTGTTGCAGAAGTACAGGAAACATTTTCTTTACAATAATATTTTGCTACATGAAAACAACACTACATAGACCATACATCACACATTCAGTTGAAAAAAACACCCTAAAAACTAAAACTCAGTTCTCAGCATCACCTGTAGCCTCTTAGAAAAACAATATTTACAGTGAATAAATTACTCTAGTAAGCCTACTTACTAGAGTTTCACTACTACACATATCCTATACAAGTACCATTGTGGCTGTATTATTTGTGTCCCCTTCAATGTTTATTGTCCCCCCCCCCTCCCATGTCAGTTGCTCTTGGCAGGAAGTAGAAGCCAACTCAAGTCTAACTGTGCTATAACATCACCACCAGAGGTCATTAGAAGACAGCAAAAGATGTGCATTTGGCTCAGCGTGATGCAGGCAGCATTTTGGTCTGGTGATACTATAATGCCTTCACACATGCAATGTTGTAAAACCTTACAAAACAACATTCAGGTCATTTTGTCTCATTTGTCTCTCTATTCTGAAAGGACTGAGAGCATTTTTACACAGGTGGGACAATATTCTCAGTACTCAATTTTACTCAGAACTGAACGTATACTTAACATGTCCAGTTCTTTCAGAGACAAAAGAGGAGCGCTGAGCGGGAAAGAGATTGGTCAGTGCAAATGAAGTGCTGTCAATAGGAATGAAAACAGAAATGTGAGGTCAAGCATTCTGTACTTCTTTTTTTACAACAATGTTTTTGGCAACGGATGGACCCTGAAGGCACTGATTCTGTCCTAATGCCGTCATGTAGAGAGACAAACAGGTCTAATTATTCTATTCCTCCATTTGTTAAATTGTTGTCCTCTGCTTGTTGAAGTAATGTAATTGCCTTTATCACCAGAGCCCCTGATTATGATCGGATGTTGGAAAGTAAAACAGAGACAGGCTACATGGTTTTGGTCCTCTCATTTAATCAGCACTTCACGTAATCATGTCTCTGTCTTCCAATTAAATTCCCTCTGCCAAGAAAAGGCTGCCCTAATCAATTAAGTCATGTTGTAAAACGCACTTCAAACGGGTGACTTTGCTGCGTCCTCAGAAACATCACGATCTGCCGAAAAATGTGATTAAGGATACTAGGTCAAACACTAAAGATCCTCTATGCAGCATTTTTTGTTTCTAAGTTCTGTTCCCCCGAGCCCAAAGATAAAAGATGTCTCCTTTAACTGATAATCTCCTTCTGATAAAATAAAGCACTGCCTCAATCAAGGAAAGTGGTGGTCTGCCTTAAAAAAAAGGCTCACAAAAGGCTGCAAATGCTTTGGTATGCAAGAGAGAACACACATCTCTGATTAAATATCATTTCTGTTTTCTGTTTTTTAAATCAGCCATAGCCAATGACAGTCTTTTTTGCTTCCCCAGCTGGTGGTGAGAACCATCCGTTCCATGAACTATCTAGTCCTCAGAAACCCTATCATTTAACATCAGCAACCCACACACAGCACACTACTGTTTACCAGCAAGCTGGTCTTTGATGATTTATAGCAAAAGAAACCGGAGGAACAAGAGAAGCAAAAGATGTGATGTTGTTTAGTCCAGATCTTAACTATAGTCTTTATTTCCCTTTCAAATTCTCAGATTTGTTCTCCATGTGGCTGGAAAAAGGATCCTTTCCTGAAACAGATTTTCATTATGGACAACAGAGGGAATGCACAGCAGGTGGGATGCAAACCCCTTGTTTGTGCATGATCAGATTAATTTTGATGCTAGATTTGTACAAAGAACTCTAGCTGCTCTGAGGCTTCACAGTGGCCTAAGATGTATACCATATACTGTGACTACATCATTCAAGCATGCCATTCACTCTCTTCCCTCACTTCCTGTCACTTCTATACTGTGCACCTTTGAAACAATGCACCAATGCCTCAATAATATCTCAAAGAAGTATATCTTTTAGTGAAGCTTTAATTTGGTTTATTTTCTTCAAGCATCACCTTCAAAGCATAATTCTGGTTAGCTATAACCTGGGTTTTACTTGTCCATCATTGCAGAAAGTAAGAAGTAACACGTAACAAGTGCTGAGACCATGAAACACTGTGAAATCCCTAACAAACAAGTCCAACAGGGCAAGAAATACCAAAAATTAGAAGAGCCAAGACTTTGAGGGGTTAAGACCGAGTCAAGACCAAGGCGGGGCCAGACAGAAACAAGACCAAGACATTGAGGGGTTGAGACCAAGTCAAGACAAGACCAAGGCAGGGCGAGACCGAGTCAAGACCAAGACCAGACCACAACAACTGACAAACAGCTGAAACTAGATCCCTGAAACATACTGTATATACACAACTAGCTAATGTGTATAGCTAATATTAGATAGATATATAGATAGATAGATAGATAGATAGATAGATAGATAGATAGATAGATAGACTTTATTAATCCCAAATTTGGAAATTACTTTGCTACAATCAGCAAGTTACAAGGACATACACACATACTCACTTACTCACACACATACAGAAAATACAAGAAATAGACTAGACATATTAAATAAGATAAAATAAAATAAGATAGCAAAGATAAAAATTCCAGAACAATTACTGAAAAAAAAGAAAAGAAAAAAATAAATATATATATATACATACACATTTATATACATGTATATACATGTACATTTTTTTCATCCCTCTATGTATATATATATATATATATATATATATATATATATATATATATATATATATATACATACATTTATATACATGTACATTTTTTTCATCCCTCTATGTATACATAGAGGGATGAAAAAAATGTACATGTATATACAAGTATAGAATTAAATTTACAGACAAAATAAAATATGTAGAATATTAAATATGAAGTAACCAGTGTGCCATCCATCCATCCATCCATCTTCGTCCGCTTATCCGGTATCGGGTCGCGGGGGTAGCAGCTCCAGCAGGGGACCCCAAACTTCCCTTTCCCGAGCAACATTAACCAGCTCCGACTGGGGGATCCCGAGGCGTTCCCAGGCCAGGTTAGAGATATAATCCCTCCACCTTGTCCTGGGTCTTCCCCGAGGCCTAACCAGTGTGCAAGTAGCATAATAGTGCAATATTGTAATGAGTGAGGTAATGTGATAGTAATCTCACACACAGCTTGTTTTACAGTTTAACAGGGGTGAAGAGATTTCAGAAGAGTTTTGCTGGAGAGGCATATTGATAACGGTAGCTGGCTAGCTTTGCTAGCGTCGCTTAAACTTACCTTTCTAAGTGGCGATACAAATATGAGGTGGTCCCAGCTGTCTCAGTCAGCGTTACATTGCAGATTTGACACACTTTTTTGGATGTTGTTTTGATAACCCTATGGTTTAGGCAGCCAATTTTTATTACCGACGATTTGGCTGATGTCTCTCAGACAGCCAAATCTTCTCCTGTCTCCATTCAATTCCGTGTTAAGGGGGCAGGGGATAGGGGGTTAATAGTAATATATTTAAACTTAGAAATGAGTAATTAAAGTACCTTAAATTGTACTTAAGTACAGTACTTGAGTAAATGTATTTACATTTCAGGACTTCACACTTTGTCCTACATTGGTATTTGACGTAAATCATGAGGTGCACAATCATTCAATACAAATTGAATCCCTTATACACATTCCCAAATATCAGCAATACGGTCTATGTGGAGCAAAAGCTGATACGCAAATCTCCTAATTGGAAATATTTAAAGAAAATAGATGCAGGACAAAAAAATTCTGCTGTGTGTGGGAAAAGATATTGATATTTACTTTGAGGTTGCCTATTGCTATATATTCTTTGCAATTTTGCACTCAACCCATTCAGCCTCTTTTTTCTTATGCAACAGCTATGTTGTATGTAAACATTTGTTTTTCTGTATTTATTGTTTGTTTCATATTCATGTTTAATATGTTTGTTTGTTTGTGTATGCACCTTTACCGAGGCAAATTCCACATAAGTGCACTGACTATCAATAGGAATGAGTGGACTTATATCCATATCTCTATATTCTAATCTACCCAAGTTAAGTTCTGAAAGTTTTCACCAATAATATGTCTCAGATCTGTGGCTGTCTTTCACTTGAAGACTTGTATTTACACCCTTCAATAAGCCAAATGGAAGCTTGAGTTTCCGTCCCCGCTCCTCGACAGTGAAACCGGCAGTCATTCTAATTGTGATGAGGAAGCAATTGATGTGCAGCAGCTGCATCCTGTGACCAACACTCTGCTCAGCCATTTGTCTCTGTCAGCTCCCCCTCAGCCCGCCCACCCTCCACATCCTCCTGAAAAGCACTGGCAGCCTCGACTGTGACTGCACACTTTTGTCGCCACACATGGCGTGAAGCATGCCCTCGGCCCTTCTGGTCAAGCCCAGTTTGACTCCTATCCCTCGCGTGGAGTGACACTTCAAGTGGCAGCTGGTTGGGCAGCAGCCACGGCAAACCTGCTGCCACCGCGTCACGGCCACGCCTGAGGGCCTGCAGCAACATCTGCCCTCACAATCGGCGATGGAGCAGAGCCAGCCAAACATATTCATGCCACCGCACGCCAGCGTCACTCAGCTGGGCAATCATCCTCTTCCTCTCTCTCTTGTCTTTATATCTTGCTCCTCCTTTTTACAGCCCAATGGGAAGCGGCTATCCTGTAATTTTCTCTCCCTGCAATGAATGGGCACCAAAAGGTGTTCTTGGAAAATTAGCAACTTGACCTCTTGATTATATACTATCAATGAGAGACGATCTGGTGCTGAAAAGAGAAAGGAGAGCAGGTGTTGATTGAGAAGTAAGAAATGTTGTCTTTCTTCCCTTTCTGGTAGTGGTTGAAAGGCGACACATCACTCTTGTGAATGGTTCTCATTCTGTGACACTGACACAACTCAGTGGCTCAGTTCTAACTCTGTGCCCCACTGATGCTCTATAGTGTCCTTGAAATGCAGTCAGACTCATATTTCCTGTCCCATTCCAAAGCATTAGTCAAAGCACTCAATAGCTTCTGCATTTTTATTCCACCTTTTATTACATACATTCTGACACTAGCAAAGTCAAACTGCCCTCAGATGAGAGCTGTCTAGAGTTAGATTTTCACAATCATTAAGGGGAAGTCTATTATGAATTTAAGTATTTAGACCATTCCACTAACCTCATGAGTGCTGCATGAAACCAGTTTATACCAGCCCAGTTACCCTTGGAATCACACTCCTATTGGATGATTCCGCACCTCACGATTTACGTCCAGTGACAATTTAGGAAGTTGTGTGAACAACACAATCCGACAGTTTATGTTCCCCTAACCATTCCCGAACCATACGTGTTTTATTTGCCTAACCCTAATCATAGTCTATCTGCCATTTTCACGATTCTCCCCCGACTTTAACCATACCATAGTTGCCATGTGTAGATATTGTAAAAAGAAGGAATTTCAAAAACATTAGAACTGAATGTATAAAAAGTTCATTGAATGTGATCTGGGGTTTTTCAGAATTTTCCAGTAACAATGTTGTTGTCTGGCAATCGTATTGTTTTAATCACTTGGACAGGCTATCTACATATACTCATAAGTACGTGAGTACAGGAAGGACCAATCCACCGAACACTCTTTAATATTTCTTTGTTTGCTGTGAAAACCATTAACTGCTCCGACTGTACCACCAGCTTCTGTGCAAGATGGATACTTCACTCGCTACTGATTTGTTGAATGTAAATGTAAATGGCCTGTATTTGTATAGCGCATTTCTAGTCTTAACGACTACTCAAAGGGCTTTTACATAGTACAGGAACCATTCACCATTCACACACATTCATACACTGTGGCCAAGGCTGCCGTACAAGGTGTCACCTGCTCATCAGATAAACATTCACACTCATTTAAACTCCAATTCTGGGTTAAGTGTCTTGCCCAAGGACACTTTGACATAGGACTGCAGGGCCAGGCATCGAACCATCAATCTTCCAATTGGTAGGCAACCGCTTTAGCCCCTGACCCCCGGCAAAACTAAACTAAATAATACCTCTCCCAAACAGACATTTGCTAACATGGACATGATGTCCAGCTGAATGAATGGAGTGAATCGAATTGGCACATCTCATTGTGCATATTGAATTTAAAAAAAGAGTGTAAGAAAAGTGTCCTATGTGAAAGTGTCTGCTTCACTTATACAAGTACTATACTTTACATTCTTGCTACCCATTTCATAAAATATAATATTTCAATAACATACAGTATGTTTTTCAACTTTGCAGGGAGCAGTGGTTCTTCCATTTATTTCACTAATCCATCTGGATATCAACTTGAAAAATGTCTGATTGTACAGTATTGTCAGAATGATATCATATTTTGTATGAAAATGCAGTGCAGCCTTTTTTAATCAATCTGCATTGACTGACCGTGGTTTAGAAAATCATCAGCAACTGAATACATATGTGATTCAGAATGAATTGGCTTACTGTAAATATACAAAATGACTGGTATGGTCCCTCACCCAATTGCCAGACAGAACATTGCTATCGACCAACCGTAAAATCCCTGGATTACATTCAGGGATAATGTTCTTAAAATGATTTTCGAAGCATTAGATAGAAGATTGTAGTTATGGCAAATAAACAGTTTACAGACATAGTTAGGGTTAAGGTTAAAGGTCTTATGGCAACCTTGGCACCAGACAAGAATGTCGACACTGGACGATTCTGCCAATCCCTTGATTGTGTTAAGTGACAATGTGTTTTTGAGTTTAATTTAAACTTTTATTAAATTCATGTTTCTACAGTATCTGTGCATGTCAAATACAGTATGGTTAGGGTTTAAGAAAGATTGTGGTTGTGGTGCCTGGGTACCTCATGTGGTTGAGCGTGCGCCCCATAAACAAAGGCTCAAATGGAAATAATAAAACAAGGAATGGACCATTGATTGCAGTTCTGTGACACAACACAGGCTTGTTTGAATGTGCTACACGCTTATCCATCACCCAAATCTCCACACCCTTAATTTCTGCCTCTCTAAATCAAGTGCCTACTATCTCCTGCATTGACGTCATGAGGTAGAGAATTGTTCAATACAGTTACATTCAATTCAATTTAATTTATAGTATCAAATAATAACCAAAGTTATCTCAAGACACTTTACAGATAGAGTAGGTCTAGACCACACTCTAACATTTACAAAGACTCAACAATTCCAACATTTCCCCCAAGATCAAGCATTTAGTGCAACAGTGGTGAGGAAAATCTTCCTTTTAGGGAGAAACCTGGGACAGACCCTGGCTTGTGGTGGGTGGTGTGTGACGGTGCCGGTAGGGGGTACGGTGAACAGTGCCAATTAGTAACAGTAAAGATAATGGACCAATGACTAGAAATAGTTGAAATAGTAATTGTCCAACATAAACATAATCCTGGAATGCTAGACTAGGTTCATCCATGTCCTGACCCACTGGACACTGCCAGGATGACTCTGGCATTTGAGGCAAATCAGCAGCACTCAGGCTCCTAGTTCAAATTCTTCCAACAGGCCTTACTGGAATCTCAATTACTTTTTAATTTTAAGGGAAATCTAGATAAGACATCTTGATCAACAAGGCGGGAATGTTGCATTAATCCTGAATTATGGGCCCTTTAGTTTACCGTAGATCAGATTGTGCTTCCATTACAGCCACAATGGAAGTCAGCCAGCCTCTGGTGATTTATCTCTACCACTGCATGCCACGCTGGGCCTGTGAAGGCTATCTGGGCCATTCAGAGCAGGATCCCATCAGCCCTGCTGGCTGAGTTATGGCGACAATGCTTGACCACTGCAATGTTGTAGCATTGAGACTGCTGGGGATTTATTAAACACAGCCTCTCCTGTCTTTTCTTTTCTTCTCACCTCCCCGCCCCTTATGTTCCCCAACAAAAAGGATCCTATCTATCTACCCCCAACCCAGAAACTCACACTCAGCTTCTGAGAATGGCTTCAGTCACCTTGTCCTGCCTCTGCTGGCATAGAGAGCAAACACACACACACACAGGCTTCCAGTCACGTATATAAACAAACAATCACACATGAGTCTATTTGGCCCTTATCTTTTATGCAAATTTGAATGTGCAATATTACTCTTAGACAATACAGCTCCTTTATCTGAGAAACAAAATAGTCTCAGAGATTTCTATGGAGATCTCATGGTCTTCATCGGTGAAATTGGCTCAGGTGTCATCATATAAGCTAATAAATATGACATTTCCTACATTGCAAAAATCTCCTTCTCATCAAAGGCTGGATTACCAACAAGGCAAAGCTGACAAAAGCCCACGGGCCCCTAACTCCCAGGGGCCTCCAAAAGCCCTATGTGGCCTGTGTGGCATACATTATACATGTGTTTGGTAAAGTGTACTACTAAAGCACAATACAAATCTGAAATGATGAAGACCGTAAAGTGGCTAATGGATTTTGAGCCAATCATGAGGCCCTGTTTTTTACCCCTTTCCCACTTGCTAAAAGACCCACTTATACCCACTGTCATCTTCCTTTTGTCTGCAGAGAGAAAGGTTACAATTGGCATTCATCCCGGGACAAATGACTACGCAGTAGGTATGGGTATTTCTCGGCTCCACCTCTGCTCGGCGGGGATGGAAACAGGACACCCAGTAGATTAGCTAATTTCCGTCCCGTGATGCTGTGACATGCTTCACCTCCGTCAGTAACTCCGGCCATCTCTGCGACAAATTCCATCTGTCTCAGGCCAAGCAGCGCTGGAACATCAAATTAGTCGGCACTGTGTTTGAAAGAGAGAGTACACAAGTAACAGATATAAAAAAAGAAGTAACCACCATAACACTTTGACTGACATCCATGCTGCTTTCTAACCCTGTGCTGTAAGAGTAGGGCATCTCTTTTGGAGAATAGCAGAGTACGTATGTGTGTGTGTGTGTGTGTGTGGAGGGGGGGCTGTGAGAGAGTAACAGTGAATGCAGAGCAAGCGGTTTAACTTTATTAGAGAAAATATCAAGTGAATGTAGAGCAGAGTTTGCGTTTTTTTTGCTCTGTATCGGAAAGCTGTAGCAGGAAAAGTTAACAAAATCTGTTGTCCGCCACATTCGGGACGTCAAGCATGACACACCTGAAGAAAAAAACAAGCCTACCCATTTACTGGCAATGGGAAAGGAGTCTATAGGCTATCTTAAGCAGCTTTAGACGTGTTCAATATGTTGATGATAGTATGCTCACATGGCACATATTCCTCTAAACAAACATGTATTTATTTAAAACATCACTTACTTATTAACATGGAGCAAACTTTGGACAGGGCAGTTATCCATTGTAGATATATTGGTTGCTTTCTGGGACTGTGTGTGTATGGGGAGGGCTCGGCACAGGCCACACATACCTGCCCTAAAAAGGTTAATCCAGCTCTGTTTTCATCACGTCTTTGCTCTATAACTTGGTTCCATAAAGTCTTATTCTCTCAAAACTAAAACTGAAAACATCTTTAATGGATACTCCTTAAGATGTCAGTTCTGTTTGAATGGATGAGAGCTGTGATTACTGGTGGCAATGCTAAGAACATCCTAATAGTATAAGTCCCAGAGTTCCGTTCGATAACACATTTATTAATCACCATTTGACACAGTGCAAGAATGGTGGACTCCGCACTGACACTGCAAACTACAAAATGCAAAGTATATTATGTTTTTAAATACATGGCTATAGCAGAAATGCCAGCTATTACTTTTAACAAACATTTAGTCTGATATAATGAAAATCCTAAAAATTGCAGCTTTAAGACTTTCACCCTGTTCCAGTGCAAATCAACTTTGCCATTTTCCCTCTAAAAATCGAGTGTAATTTTTTCTGTATTCATCATATTCTTTTTCGTTTGGCTAAACTGAATCTCATTTCTAGAAAACCCAGTGTCTTTTGGAAATATATTCTTACTGTACATGCAGATCTGTTCACTTGTTTTAAGAAAATCAAGTTTTTAGGAGTACATGACTTGATAAGATGGAGATGTTTGCATCTGAAGTTTGCCTCTGCAAAGATGCACACATGCGTAACACATTGCTGAATGTTGGGATGTTCTTAGTAGCTATAAGCAATAATACAGTAGGTTGTGGCTACGATGATGAGTATTAATACATTGGAATGATATCATGAACAACAGCTGCTGTTCTGTATTTGTTCAGGTTTGAGGCACTCTTGTTCGGGGCTAGATTGGGGGTGGGGGGGGGGGGGGGCTGCCTGGAGTTATTGGCAGCGCAGTTCTGAATGTCAGCTCATTCATCTACATCAAGCCACAAACCAGCAGCCAAGGTGAAACGCTTTTTCCTCACGAGCGTCTGTTTATGAAAAAGAGAGAGAGAGAGAGAAAAGAACTTCGCTGTCTCCATCCTCGCTGCGTCTTGGACTAAACAAATCCTCTCGTTTTATTCGTCTTTTGCTGCCTTTTTTTTTTTCCTCAACACCCACCCCCCCCCCGTCCCCGTCCCCGTCCCCGTCTCGTCCCTCCCCCCTAGAGCGAGTCTCCCCGGTTGTGTTGTGGGTTGCGTGTTATAAAGCGGAAAGCCCCGCCGTTCTCTTCATCACATCAGAGCGCTCCGACCGCTGCGCGCGCCGGCTATCACACAGACAGCCAGGATCTGAACCTGCTCACAGCTATGACCCTGCCGCTCTTTCTACCTGGATTTACTCTCCAGTAACTGCTGTTTGTCGCCCACCCCACTCTGCCACCAACAGCACCCGCAGCAGCGGCAGCGGCAGCAGCGGCAGCAGCAGCAGCAGCCTCCTCCCCGGCTCCTCCGTCCCGCTCCCCAGCCTCCAACTCTCACCTTTTGTTCTGTGGCCATGGGGCGCGTTGTTTCCTTTTTTCCTGGGCTGCTGAGGGGCTTGACCGTGCTGTGAGGCGGATACCAGGTGGATTTATGGTCCGCAAAGCCGCAACTACCAGCCGAGGGAAATTAGTGGAACTTTGAGCTCCGGGAGGATGCAGGTGACGTGTTGGTGTGCCGTGTTCCTCCTGACGCCTGCACTTTGCCTGGTGAGTTACATTCTCCCATACTCAGCCTGTACTTCTATCTCAACTTTCTGCACTTCGCGCTGTTCGGACAGATAGTATGTAAAGCCGTAATTGTTATTATTTTTTCACTATAAGATCACCTTACTTCGGTTCAAATATGCGCGTTTCCAAACGCATGTGCACCGCGGCATAAGCCAAGGCTGTTCGGTGGTTTCACTGTGTGGCACAGTGCTGAACATGTTAAGTGTGATTCAAACTTTATCTGAACACTTTTTTTATTTTAATTGTTTGCCAGTGAAACTTGCACCAGGTGGGTCTTTCCTGTGCGCAATACCAACCGCTGTGCGTACAATGCAGTCAGTCTATATTGCTCGGGATCTCGGGCTTTCACGCAGGGAAAAAATATGAGAATAAAAGCTTTTTATACTATGTCAAGGTTTCCTTTTTGAATACCGCATGAAATCTGGTGCTTTAAAACAGCGATCCCTAAACGGCACAGGCAGTGAAATCGTCTCACGGGGGCGCCACAGCAAACCAAAGCAGTCCACACACTCCACAGCGGGTTAGACTCAGTGACTCAAGCTCGAGCCCCGTTTGACTGGCTATTTTACCAGGCAAGTGTAATAGAAAACATACGTTATTTTTAATGTTGTGATGGTGTAGTCCAGCTCCCCTCAATGTTTAAAACAACTTCAGCAACAACCTGCCATCCCATTAACCCTTCATTCTAGGGTGAACTTAGTTCATTCTTGGTAATACACATAAAATAAATATCCCGATACATACACAGTTTAAGTAGTTACGTATAAGTAAGGTGTTTGAATAAACACGCCGAGTGAGGCTTTACTGTGGGTCACTTTACCACTACTTCTATTCATATGACACAACAAAAAAAAAGACAATATCACTACCCGCGCTCTCTTTCCTTTCCGACACAAACAGATAGAAGGAAAGGAAAGAAAAGAAACGAATATCTTGATTCTCTTCAACCTTTTAAATGCTTAATCTACTTTAGATTGCCAAATTATTTGGAATATCAGGCCTGAAAACACAACAGTCTAAATCTCTAGACATATAGGCCCACACCTTCGAGAATCAAACGTGCTATATTTAATTTAATTACATTTTTAGTATCCATAGATTACATTTTCTAACATTCTATATCTAATTGATAAAATTACACCTGATGGATTTCAGCCCACTGCCAACAGGTGTAATCACTTAAAACACTGAATTATTTTGCGTTACGAACGCCGGTAAGAATTATCTCAAATGCTTTTCCTAATGTAATGTAATGCCGCACATTATAAACGTGTTTAAAGCTTCTTTTTTTGGGGGGCAAGATGTATGGCAGCCTGTACCTACGGTGGGTTCATATGTAAATGTGTGTGAACTCCATTTATCTAAGAACTAACACACAAAGTAAAACACTCAGCTGGAGGACGTGGAGCTGTCCAAGGTGCTGAACGTATTTAAACCCACTTTTCTATCTTACAAAAAGAATCACACCAGGCCTAACAATAATATTATGGCCGATATTTTAATTGAAAACATATATTTTAAATGGACTTTTGAAATTGAAAACAAATGTTTCAAGCCGAAGTTGTATTGTTTGAGATATTTCTGACACCATTCTATGTTTGTCACATTTTCGCATGCAGAGTCCAAATTCCGGCCACTCCTCTTGGAATATACACCCTCTGTGCTCTCGTTCTTTCAGTTCTCAAGCCTGGTAATTTATGGAAATCAAAGACAAGCATTCATTCATTGTAAAAAAAAAAAAATCCTACATTCCAGGGAAAGGTGTGTGTTTTTTTATAAATACAGCACTGGCGATGAAATCCACTCGGCTTCTCCAATAAATCCTTTTCGCCGTGTTGTCTGTGTAGCTGGAAAGAAAGCACACACACACACACACACACACACACACACACACACACACACACACACACACACACACACACACACACACACACACACACACACACACGCACGCACACAAAGCCATCCCGCCGAGTAAACCGAGTTTATTGTGCAGCCCGTTAACTCTCAGCCTTATCCACAGCAGCGGGGATTAGAGCCCAACTTTGATGCTTTTATTTCGTGTTAAAGGCTCTTGTCTCTGCTTAAGCCTCTTGTCTGAGAGCCGCGCCTTGACCCCGATAACACACAGCCCAGCCCAGGTAGACAGGCAGTACAGTAAATACCACAGCGCGGCTCTATCACCTATGGGTCACTTTTTAATTAACACGCCACTAATATTCCTGGACAGCAGAAATCCATCTCGGCTTATCATGATTTGTGTTCATACTTGCTTGTAATGGAACGTGTATACATTTAATTCTGAGCACTTTACACGGATAAAAGGTTTAAGGTGTTGTGTTCAATTCGGCTTATTGCTTTACACTTTTCGCATCGTCATAATGCTGTAATTCATAATCAAACTGTAGAGCATCGTTTCATATTCAATAGAATTTGAATACCATCTTGTTGTTTTACTTGATTTTTCCTCTTTCGACAAAAATGTAAAAGTGGTCAGATCTGTATATTAATGAGATAGTATGTGTTGTGTGGTTATGTTACCACATATCTTTTGTTCGTTAAGAAAGAGAATGGGAGGAATTTTTGAAAGCAGATATTCTGGAATTTTCCGTTGTTTGATTTGGACTTTTTGCTTTCATTCTTATAAATACTGCTGTCATTTCAATGTTTACTGATATTGTATATGCTTAATCTCTCTTTTGCTTTAATCTCTGTTTGGTTTGGATTTTTTTTTTAAACATATTTGACACATACAGCAGCCTACCATTGGTGAATTTGCCACATTATGTTGCTCTTCCTTATTTACTCTAATATTATTTGTATACTCTTTTATCCTTGTTGTATTGTTATTTGCTGCTGTAGTGACTCTTTTCTGTAGAGGGGATCATTAGATTTTATCTCATCAGTTTCTTTCTGTAGTCACATATATGAACTCAGACGACACAGAGGATTTTAGGTTTTGAGCCATTTTGACACTGCTGACAACGGTTTAAAAAAAATAAGAATAAAAAAATAGGCAGATGTGGTTATGTTTGGGCCTTGGTGCAGCATTGTGACTTGAAGTCACTCCCCCTCTGCCTCCTCTCTCCCGTGGGAGTAACAGATGTGGTGGACCACTGGCAACAGTTGTAGACAGTCGCAGCAGTCACATTAAAGTGTGATTATCAAACGGTGCAAATGGGGCCTGCAGTGTCAAGCGCTCTGCACGCTGGGGACTGAAGAAAGTCCCGCTGAGATCTCTACAGCACAGCTCACACAGTGTGAACACCTCTCAGCCCCCCTGACCCACCTCCACCCCCGACCCCTGTCTCACACCACACACCCCCTCTTCCGTCCACAGGCCTCTAAATTAGCTCATAATAATAATAAAAAAAAAAAAATAATTGGGCATTTTGAAGTTGAAATCAAGAGTGGGCTAGTATTAATTTAATTACTATACAGCCCAGGAAAGGCATTCGTGCAAATACCCACATGCAGCGACACACACACAGTAGTGCATTGTCAAGTGGAAGTTGTGGAGTGTTGTGTTTTTCCAGCCCAGATGTCGACTTAGTGAACATTTCTTTGGAACCGTTCCTTGTTTGTTCCAACCTTTGTGCTACTTAGCTTTTAAAGCAGCATGGAGGCGTCACTTTAGAGCTATTCAAGCCCGGCTGCTGGAGAGAGCCAAGTACAAAAGGGCTGAGAGTTCAGTCTCGGAGAGCAACACTGCAATTTCCCCACCGCCGCCACTGCCGCTGCTGTCTCAGTGGCCTCAGCTCAGCCCAGTCAGCCAGCTCTGTTACAGTCGCCGCTGCCTGACAAGTGGTCCCCAGCGGGGGCAAATGCTTTCATACATCATAGGGGGTTCTCATAGAGGAGATCCAGGGATGCATGAGGGACTCCAGGGGACGTCAACGATGGGCCATTCTTCTCAATGAGGTGTTTACTGATTTCAGATGAAGACATTTTTACACATTTAACATTCAGTGCATATGCCTATTATATGTATAAGTAAGGATATATTTATAAGGAATGTCAGTAGGGAAATGGCAAAGATTAGTTTGAAGTCATTTACAGAGCTCTGACAGGTTGTTTTTTACATTAATAACCCATCCTTACCAAAAATGCTTCTTAATTTCATGCGTTTTGTTCAAATCATTCTCAGATTTGGTTTGAATCTCAAATGTCGATTGTCATCAGCTTTAAACGTCTATTTGGGTTTTCATTTTTAGTAATTAGGACTGCAACTAATGATCCTTTTTTAATAATTAAACATTTGATTTCTTTTAATTAACTGATTAATCATTCTGTCTAAAATGTCAGACATTTGTGGGGGAAAAAAGTCATTTTCTTAGTCGAGCATGATGTTCAATTTCAATTTTATTCATAGTATCATAAGTTATCTCAAGACAGATAGAGTAGGTCTAGACCACACTCTATTATTTACAAAGAGCAGAATTCTAGAACTGAAATGTGGATTTAATATAATGAAGTCACCAAAAAATAAGAATTTCAAAGAATATGGAATTATGTTAAAAATTGAAGTATAATTGAAAGAGAGGTTTTTGGCGTGAAGCCAACCTTTGACCTCCCATCAGAGTGCTGCTGTGAGTCTAAGCGGGAAGATTGATGGTGCACAACTTTGGAATTGCCATGTCAAGGTGACTCTGTCTTGTTGTAGCGCTTCCTGCTGGATGAACTGTAACCTGTGTGATCCATGCCTGTGAGTCCTGGGCTGTGATGAGAGCCCGGCCTCCCCAGGGCGCCCGCTCGCTCCCACAAACAGCCAAAACAACACTTGCCCTTGGTGTTTGGCCATAAAGTCAATGATAATAGCACCTACTGCAGTGTCTGGAATCAGCACTTTGGGGCTCTTGGTTATTTTTCTTCTCTGTATGCATCATGGCAGAGATGACTATTCAGATCTAGAGAAGGGGGGGGGGTGGGTTAGGGGAATCTGCCTCGGATTTGGATCATTCAGTGTTTAATTGGAGAGGAATCTCAAATATTCCCAGAACAATCACCCAGTCTGACTTTGTAGCCTGAATGTCATCAGTGTGTGTGTGTGTGTGTGTGTGTGTGTGAGTGTATGTGTGTGTGTGTGTGTGTGTGTGTGTACGTGCGTGTGTGTGAGTGAGTGTGTGTGTGTGTGTGAGGAAGAGAGAGGAATCTCAAATATTCCTAGAACAACCACTCAGTCTAACTTTGTAGCCTGAATGTCATCAGTGTGTGTGTGTGTGTGTGTGTGTGTGCGTGTGCGTGTGTGTGAGGAAGAGAGAGGAATCTCAAATATTCCTAGAACAACCACTCAGTCTAACTTTGTAGCCTGAATGTCATCAGTGTGTGTGTGTGTGTGTGTGTGTGTGTGTGTGTGTGTGTGTGTGTGTGTGTGTGAGAGAGAGACCATGTTTGAGGCGGCAGGCTTCTGTGATTAATGACCACAGCCTCTCCATTCTCTCCTCTACGCGCTGCTCCAGATTTTCAATCGCGTTCACAGTTCAGAGGTCAAAGCTGGAGCTGATCGTTGAAGAGAGTTGTTCTCAAAAAGAAAAAAACAGCCCGGGCTCACGACCCCGGTTTGATCCTGAGCGAAGCTCGCCACCTTGCTTCCCTCTCCACATAGAGCAATCCGTTTATGGCCAAGAGTGTGGCACCTTGATAGCAGCACTTTGAAGCAGAGAGCGAGCGGTGGAGAAGTGTCTCTGAGGCGACTAGATAACCCCCGTCCAACCTGCTTTACATCTCCAGGTACTCCTCCAGAGTCCGCCGAGTGCTCGCCTCGGCACAGCTCAAGTAATAGCAGACCACTCCAACTCTCTACGGATATCTGTATTCACATTTGAAGATTTCACATTTTTTAAGGCGCCTGCATTCTTTTTCACGATTTATCCTGTTTCATGAACATTTAACATGTAAAATCATCAAAAGTAGTAGACAGGTGTTTAAAAATGTAGTTGCACTGTTTTCACACGATTGTTCAAAGCCGCACTTATCAATATTTTGTATATACATTATACAATACATAAAATGATATGTGTAATGGGAAATGGGTCATTTTTACAGAAGAGAATTAGGGCCACATGTAATAAAATGTATTTGAGTTCTGAGTTTAATGTCAGACTTTAAACTCAGAACTTAAATACATTTTTTTCACATGTTCCCCTATGTCTCTTCTGTACATTTTTGGTGACTAACCCAGAGAATCTTTACAAATTCTGTGCTTCCCCTGGACTTGACGCAGCCTAAGCATCTGTCAGCGTATTGTTTTGGTTTTACGGCCCGCAACACAACCAGCAGACAGATAGTTGAACACACCAAAGTTTTAAGAAAGTTATCTTTCTCAGGAGTTGGTGGAGACCAAAACAGGGCAAAAAGAAGAGTGAAGACTTACATTCCTCAGGTGTCCATATTAAGCTGGGCCTACAATTATGTGTAGGGTGGCCTACACTTAGAATAATAATCTGAGCCTGTCAGCAGCAAAACAAGCACTTTCGTGAAGGTAAATACAAGCTGGACAATTCCCCTATTAACTTACATTGTAGCTTGTTTCTCCGCTGTCGACTGCAGTGATCTCCCTTAATACTGGACCAATGTCAAAGATTGTTGTTCCCATCAGTCACTTAGACACAAGAACATAGGAAAATAAGGTCCAGGTTGAAAAAAAGGTAGTTACCCATTAAGGGGTCCTTGGCTTGAACATTGGAGACCCCTGGTATAGAAAATACAGCCAGCAAAGATGTCACATGCTACTTCTTCACTGAAGTACAGTAGGTGGAAAGTAGGATCTGACAGAGTACACTGTGTGGTAGCGTTCCAAGCACACAACTAGATAAAAGAACACAGGAAAATCATCTCCTATTAGGTGACATCATGCCGCCCCCCCCCCAAATGTTAATAAAAAGATGATTTTGAGAATGTATGGAATATTAAAGTCATTTTCAAATTATATTTAAAGTGATGTTCAGATAATGAAAAAAGCGTTGTCAAATGTCAAGTAGCCTGCAAGCTTAACAGATTGATTGGAATGGCAAGTGCAATTCTTGCAGATCAATCTGTGGTCATGTTGCGCCTCTAGACAGTGAGAGATACCCCTTTTAGTGTGATCTTTTATTAAATCCTGCTCAAAACTACAAAATTAGTTTTTCTTTCCATCATTTTTTAAAAATCTTAGCAAGTACAGGCATTTCTATTATTTTGTTATAGATAGTATAAGATATTAGAAAATCCCTGAAATTAGAGAAGCTCCTGTTATATGGACTTTTTCTATTTTAACAGAAATGTGTCTTAAAGGAAATTGAGACTAATGACTTGAGCTTTTTAACAGTGCATGACCAAGGCGCATAATGTCCATGTATTGAGGAGATAAGTGTTTCAGTTCCAGTTGCTCAGGCTGAAGTTAGTCATTAACTGTGGTGAAAACATTCTGTATTACACTGTCGGTGCTCTGCTACTGAATGGAGACAATGCAGCCGGTCGGTGGATCTGGAGTTGTATAGTGATGGATTGCCTTGCTTTCTAACCTGATGATAGGCTTGGTTGACCAGTGAAACAGAGCAGGCGGAGATGTTGCGCTCTGAAATAGTGGAAATGGAGAGGAGGAGGAGGAGGAAGCCTCCCTCCACTGCGTCGGCAGTGATGGATCTGCCATTGGAGCTGCCGTCTGCGGCACAGTCCGACAGTCACGCCACCCGCTGATGGGAATTACCAGCCATGTCCGTTATCTTCTGCTTTAGATCTTTCCATCCGGTTAGGTTACAATGACTGGCCATGCGGGCGCTGTCGCCCCACTCCAGAGACATGAATGGATGACTTTAGAAAAGAATCAATGACTGATGAACATTCATGTGAGCACTCCCATCCAAGGTTTAGACCCATGTATTGGTTGACTATTTCTGTAGGAGAGAAAGCATTGCAGTTGAATGTGGAAGGATTTTACATAAGGGTGTAAAACCTGCAATGAACCAAGCTTTGCCCTGTCTAAAGATCTGTTAAAGAATTCTATTCGTCTGAGTTTGCCTTGACAGTTTTAGTAACAAATGCTCTCAGTGCTGTTTCAGTAGGCGAACATTTCTAAAATCCCAATAAACAAACCACTGCATACTTGTAACAAACCTGTGTTAGTGAAACTATCTCTGTCTATCCAGGAATTTACAATCCATTAATCATAAATTACATAATAACACTGTGATTAATTTACAAACCTCGTATGTCCATATTTCGTCATTATAATTCTTTTTGATAAATAAAAAAAATTGGTCATCCTTTACGTCTGTCTGTGGGTTTTATAAATATTTAAACCTGCGGTGAGGCAATTTGATCTGACTTCGTCTGAGATAAACAGCTCAGTCAAATTTTTTCAAATTAGCCTTTTTTCATTTCCTGAAATACAACGGTTTTGGACATACAAGGTTTTCGTCCGACAGCGACGAAATTCAACCACCATTACTGTATTTGTGAAACATTATAATTACAATTTTGTCCAATCCTCCTATAGTCTCTTCAGAGAAACTGGGGCCTGTTATACAGAGCTAACTTTGGGCTTAATTTGTCTCACGAAGATATCTCAATTTCAAACTGAGCTCTGTTGCCATTGCGATTTTCGCGTGCAGAAAATCGACTGATGATAATAACCTATTCTGAAGAGTCCATCATGTTTTTTTAATTCTCAGTGTCCTCCTTGGCTACTAGTAACTGCGTGGAGGAGGGGTGGGGGTGGTGCGTGATCACGGAAGGCTTGTATCATGTGGGTGTGCAGAGATTTTTGTTGTCATTAATTAGAATTCCTCATGGGGGAGACAGAAACTATCTACTATAGCTTTAATGTAGTACCCTATGCCTAAACAGTCCTCTTTCTGCACCGTTATGACAGGTTGGCATTAGGGTAGTCTCACATTGCCAGACCTTCCTCCACAGCGCTGCGGAGGAGGGTCTGGCTAGTCCACACAGCATTCTGAGATGGGAGACAAACATGCTCTTGTTTATTGGCATTTCTTTAAACCAATTACAATCGTCTTGGGCGGTGCTAAGGGCCGGATGGAGCCACGGTGCACGGAGGCAGATGAACATGTTGTTGTTGTTTGTTTTTTTGGGTTGTTTTTTTTACAGATTATCTGTCACATGTGCTACTGTCAGGATATAGTGACAGTTTTATGGTTAAGGTTTGGTTAGATTCAGGCACAAAAACTACTTGGTCAAGGTTAGGGAAAGACTGTGGGGTTGGTAGGGAACAAGATGCTAACAGTGGTCCAAATCACAATATTGCCACAATATTCAAATCACAATATTTCATCATTTAGCCACCCTGACCTGCTCCCCTAAAGGTTTTGAGGCTCTATACCGTCACGCTACTTCCACTTTTGGCAATAATTGGCATGGCCACCAGAGTGTAGCCATAAATTAACTAATCCAACAAGAACTTTCTTCCCCCAAAAGTCACATTCTTAAACAGCTCTTACTCTCCATCTGTGTAACTGGTTGCACCTATTTAATTCAAACCACATCTAGCATGATACCTCAAACTAATGATTGGAGTTGTGGGAGTGCTGCACAGCCTGGGAGACACCACCACCTGACCGACTCTTAGGCCTAGTTTAGGCCAAAGACTGGTGATGAGACAAAACCGTTTTAAAACGTCCTAGAGAAAAGTTTCAGCGGTCTGAACCGACCCCTCTCAGCTGGACTCAAACCAGCTGATGGTGGCGCAGCGACTCAGTTGGTCGAGTCTCCAGAGGCTGGTTTTAGAATGTAAGGGACATCACCTGTTTCAACAGCCAATAGAGAAGTCAGATGGTAAAGTCAGCTATAACTATAGAAATAAAATGATCCATAATGCATTTTATTTGTATGTAGCAGCTGGTCAAAATGGCAGAGTTTTAGACGGAGCCTCAACGACCGATAGCACGGTAACGTTATATGGTCAAGCGAGATAGAGAGTGACTGAAGGGAAAAGAGGGAGCGGTGTTAGAATAAAGCCGTGAATCAGAGAAATAAAACATGTTTTCGCTGATTCATCACTAGAAGTGTTACTGTAGCCAACATCTTAATATCAGTAACGTTATCCACGTTTATATATTTAGACGAAACAAATTATATAGCCATCTACAAAAAGCCTAAAAGTCTGAAGTTAGAACAGAAGTACATAGAGGCGTTGTTATGGAGATGATCCACCCTCTCGTCTCATTGGTGTGAACTGGAAAGAAGTAGCAAGTTTCAACTTGTCTTGTCGTGAATCTTTGGTCTGAACTGGGCTTTACAGGCGGCTCTTATTCTGGCAAGTTATCTGCTCAGACTAGCAACTGGTGATGCTAACCAAGCATTCACATTAACCTACCAACACTGATCTAAAACATATAAAAACAGATATTGTGTAGCACCACAATGTCTTGTAACACATCACATAAAAAGTTACATATTTCAACAGTTTTTCACAAAGTAGCTCCTGTAAATCCAGTCCAGAAGCTGCTGTAATTGATTACTCTCAAATGGGGGTGTTTGTCAAATCCTGCAGTACTACATGTGCTAAATCTGTTCTCCAATCTTCATATCAGAGCACAGCAAAATCCTGGCATTAAATCTTCATAGCAGCAACTGTCTCCGACACTTGTGGTCCACTTTCTGACTTTGTAGTGCAAAGCAAGAGGAAGTGAGAGAAATAGGATATGTGGAACAGAAAAGGGAAAGGAAAGAGGAAAGCGGAGGGAGGTGAGTGTGAGTGACTTTTATGCTCAGCCTGCTTCACAACTACAGTACTCCAATTTGTTGCCAACAGCCACATGTCTGTCAGGCCGGTCTGTTTGTGCTGCCGCTGTCACTCCGAGCAAACAAGCTGATATATAATGCAGCCGAGGAGAAGCAGACTGCAAATTGTCAACACAATGTTTTTTGAAGAGGAACAAATGACATTACATTATGGAATGTAAAAGCAGACCAACTGACAATACTCATGAGCACAACCCCGTCTCCTAGAAATAACATTCATATAGTACTAATTGAAACAGCTAAAATGTTTTGAAGGAAATTGAACGTTTATGGTACAGGATTGCACTGGGATAGGTAGTTGCTGACATTCAATATAAGTAAAAGGTACAATAGTCTTTATAAACGACGTTATATACATTCCACTTGTGGGATTGCTCCGGTGACGCCGGAAATTCCGCCTGATGTCCCTCACTTAGGCTGGATGTCTGTTGCCTTGGGCTTTCTTTGGGTTGGCTCCTCAGATCTCTGCAGGGTAAATCCAGACAGCTAGCTAGACTATCTGTCCAATCTGAGTTTTCTGTTGCACGACTAAAACTACTTTTGAATGTACACGTTTCACCAAAACAAGTTCCTTCCTGAGGCTATTTTGCAGAGGCACCATGGCTCCGTCCGGAGCTTAGCGCCGCCCAAGACGATTGTGATTGGTTTAAAGAAATGCCAATAAACCAGAGCACGTTTTTCTCCCATCCAGGAATGCTGTGTGGACTAGCCAGACCCTCCTCTGCAGCACTGTGGAGGAAGGTCTGGCAATGTGAGACTAAAGGTACATTAAACAGGAATCGTAACAAAAATGTAAGCATCTTTGAGGACTAAAGTTCTAAATAAATCTGGTGTATTATTATTATGATTATTATTATTACTTAAGCTGCCTTCAGATGATAAGAAAGGTGCTCTTTGCACACTGTGAGTTCGGGTGTAGAGCATAGTGCAGACACTTGCAGAGGAAAAGCGCAGCTCAGGTACACATCATCAAAAAGTGTGTACATAAAAGCTAAGCTAACTTTAGCATTACATTCAGCTAGGTTTAAACCTATATGCCTGTTCACAAACCTGGTAGCCCCATTTGACTGCTGACATTTCAGCATGCAATGCTTTTCCTGGTGGGATCATGCGTATGTTTGTAATGTTGGATGAGGGTTTTTTTCATATTATGGTTGTGCTTTGAACGGTCAGCAGCAACCAGGGCTTTAAATTAACTTTTTAGATCACCAGCCAACACGGCTAGTAGATTTTTAAAGTTACTAGCCAATCAGATTTTCCACTAACCACGTTACTAACTAACTTTACTTTAAAGGGGTGATACAATGATTATATAGGGTATTTTACACTGTTCCTTAAGGTCTCCTTATAGGGTATGTAACATTGGTTGGGCTGAAAATTGCCCGAATGCTATTTTATTAGGCCCTTAACTCCCCTTTGAATATGGCTCTATTTGGAACAAGAGCTTTTCTTCTTTCATCACGCCACTTATATAACATCTACCCCAAGGTCTTATAAAGCTAACAATGGTGTCCAATTTCAATTTAAGGATTTTTGTGAACATTAGGGGTTTCGTTAGCTGCTACTGTCCCTTCAATCCTATGTGTACAGATCATGGCTAGTTAGCTTCATTTTCGGCGTAATTAGAGTATATTTACAGTTTGAATTTCGTCACGCCACTTATATAACATCTACCCCAAGGTCTTATGAAGCTAACAATGGTGTCCGATTTCAATTTAATGACTTTTTGTGAATTTCAAAAGGAATTCTAAGAGGAGGCTAGCTAGCTCTCACTGATAGAGCTTCATCCAGCCGCAGGGTCTATCAATAAGACTCGTGAACAAGAGGCGTTTATTTCCCCGATCGTTTGTTTAAATAACTCAACACATTAAAATTACACACATTATAAGATTAACTGGAACCTGTGGTAAGAGATTGCTGGCGTAACAAGCTCACTGACCGCACTCTCACTCACACACACCGTCCATTTAGCAGGAAGAGGGGAGCCGTAGGCCCTGGAGCTCTGTCAGGGCAGCGCCGTTTGGCAGTCCATTAACCCAAAAAACGGTGACTTTGCGCAGGTATGGAGTGCCGTGGGCTGCCAGCCGTGACGGAGCTCCATCTACCTCACAGCAGGCCGGGGTCTGTGAAGGAAGGCAGGCCGGCGGCGAGGCAGCAACACAGGCAGCACCGGCCGCTCAACTCCGACACACAGTCGGACAATATTTGCAATTAAACATAAATTTTCGTAAAACGGCCCATATTTGACCTCTACATAGTTAATTTCTCGCATAAAAAAGTCTCCAAGTGAATTTAGTGGTAAAATAGCAGATGAACAATGTATACAATTTCTGAGATCTACGCGACCTATTCAGAAGACTAAGCTGACCTCTGATCAGTGGTGTAGCCTATGTAAATGTTTGGGCGTGACAAAGATAGAGACTAGAGCCAAAAGAGGAGGACTCGGCGGCTCGTTGAGATTCACCCGTTTTCAGAGGCAGTTTTTAAATTGTGAGATTTGCAGAGGAAAGAGGTGTCAATGGGATTTAGAGGTTCTATGTATGTCCTAGATACCCACCAAACTATCATTGTTCAACTGTGACAAGGTAAAATCGGTTTTGCATTCTATCACCCCTTTAATTTCTGCTCCTTTGGTTTTGTTCGGCTCGGTTCCATTCGTCTTCGTGCTTTTTGTTTTTGTCGCCTTTTTTCAAGTTTTTAAAAAAATTTTTTTTTCGATGTGTTTGTTGCTTTTCCAAGATTTTTTTGGACACTTTGATGTTTTTGGCCCTTTTTTTCTTGCTTTTCCCGACATCCGTCGCCTTTAGTCGTTTTTTTTTTTTTTTTTCAAGTTTTTTTTCGACAATTCTTTGCGACGTTGTTGTCTGTTTAAATACATGCATGCATGTCCCGGTACCTCCCTAGATAACTGGGAGATCTCAATCCCCCCAATGTTGAACCCAAAGTTACGCCCTTAGTGCTAACACAGGAAGTGTTTCAGCGGTGTCCTTTTTACGCACATCTGACGGAAACTACCAATCAATCCAGTGTGACAGCTCATGTTTTAGTCGCGCTATACATGCTTAAGCGCAACTCTATGCCTAGGGTACACTCAAGTCCATTTTATCTTTTTTCTATTTCTAATTTGTGATTGTGTATTGGGCTGTTAAGTGCTACCAAAATGCAGATGACCTACACTCCATACTGCGCCTGACCGTACCCTGTGTAGAGGAAGAACTGCTCTGCTAATGTGCTGCTCGCTGCACCACTCCTCCTGTGTAGACATGCTGTGAACCTAACAATGGAAACCATCATTCCCTCCTTCTTTACCAAATGTTTTTTTCTGCCTAAACTCTAACCATAGCGATGGCACATCAGGATATTATTATATGAATAATGTTCGTAGGAATCATATGCCTGCAGGATGGAGTACAGGTCAGAAAACGCTCCATGGTCACTTTTGGAAAGCAATGAAAAACAAGCTAATTTTATCATTTAGTTTGTTGGACTGATGTATTAAAATCTTTCTTTAGAATCTCCTTTGCTTGCAGACAGCTCTCTTTTCATTACTTACATTAGATCCATGTAAGATAGGATCTTTATGCACACATGTCATCATAACAATATCTTTAGTAACAATATCCCTTCATGATACTTTACCTACTTTATTATTTAGATTAACTGTGTATATAACTGCCAATAATTGATATTGTATACAGTTTATATTTTAAAAGCTTGTTTCCCTGTGTCCTGATAACCCACTGCATTTTATTAAATACATCTTTTTTGATATTTGTGTATTTGCTATTGTATTGTATCATTTATTGTGTAATTTATTCTACCCAAAAATAAATAATCCAGACACGAAAATGGGGGTTGAGATCTCCACTTTTAAGCAAAATTGAAATTTCATTTCACTAAATTTTTCTGCAACAATTTGTGCCTTTTCTGCATCAATTTATGTCTTTATTATCTAAAGGCAATTATTATTAGATATTTGGGTAGGTTCCCCGTTATTTATGCCTATCAAAATAACCCTGCCCTTGAAAAGCACAGTAGAGAGTACGGTGACCAGTCATTTACCGATCATAAAATTACATTTCGGTCTGAAAAGGAGGAAATAATTGCTATTATTGATTACATATGAGTTGCTGTTTTAAATTGCTGTTATGGGCTTACTTTTTCAGGTCACACGCCCCAGGTGGCGCTGTTGGGCACTTCAACAAAAATTATGGATTGTAACTTTAATGATATCTTGAATTAATTTCACTGCAACACACACTTGAATGTAGCTTATCCTGGTTCACTGAGCAATACCTCACAGCACAGAACCACGTCTCCTTTTTTTCTATTTGGAGTGAGGGGCCGCGGTGATGATGGAATAGACCAATCACAGTCCTTATCAGCTCCCCATTGCTGCAAACGACAGGGCTTCATTACTTACAGCAGCCCTGGAGACTGTGGTCATATCGAGTTCCAGAATTACAATTCTATTTTTTTTGTTGTTGCCTATGGCTGGTTTCCAGTCACAGCGGAGGGCAGAAAAAACAGAGCAGAGGAGTGTGCGTCTGTGGCTGACAGCTGTCACTCACGTGTCAGCGGGATGAGAGTCCTGCTTTAGAGAGGCGTTGCAGCGGCAAAAGGGCGAGGAGGAAAACCTTGCACTCCTCCCTTATCTCTCTTTCTCATTTACCGCTCCTCTCTTGTCTCCTTGTCCAGTTATCACGCTCTCTCTGACTTCCTATTCTCCACACTCTCTCCTCAGACTCACATAAATAACTCTTCCTATCACGCTGACCCCTCGACTTCAAACGCTCCCTTTCCTTCCTGGGGATCAGATGCACTCCTCCTTATTGTTTGCCATTTTGTAGATTTTCTCCTTCCCCTCTTATCATTCCAATGCCATCAATTGGTGCTTTTCTACCTTGGGCAGAGAAAATAAATTCCATGCAGGGTCTTGTTCAAACATGCCGTATAAACATCCTCCCATGCATTTCCCTGTTTACTGTCAGCCCTCTAAGTTAAAGCAGAGTGAATTCAGATCTGTGCTGTAGAGGAATGAAAAAAAGAAGCTGTGCGACTATTGCGGGGGATGGAGACACTGCAGCAGAGTGGAAGACAGCGGCGGACTGAGACAAAAATTCAGCCTTGGCCATTCCATCCCTTACCAGCCCAATTTCAGACAGGGGACATTATTTGCTTTAGAATTACAACAAAAACCAGGTCACGTTAGATTGTGGCACCAGCAGCATGAGGTGCATTTACAGGCTTACATAATGAAATAATGCACACAATTCATAAAACCTTCAAATAAACTATCTTAGAATAGAATGGAAATTCTTGCATATTTAAAACATGTTATTACATACTTAAACACCCAATACACCAAAGTACCAGACGCAAGCTTTTATTTTGAAAAGTAGAAGCCTGATGGCACCAGACGAGAGGCTCCAGGCTACAGCCATCCAGTTTTACATATTGTTGTCAAACTAGTGTGAAATGCCAGGGTTGCCCCATTTTTTAAATCTTTTTTCCAGCGGCCAAAATCGGCCCAAGAGTGCATCGGCCCTTCTGGCATTCGCCGGAACTGCCAGATTGCCAGTATGCTGGGAGACGTTATTTTTCCTTAGTCAGCCAATGTTCAGACAGCATCACCTTGTGTACGGCACACACTGCTGTCATGTGCCTGTTTGTCTGCTAACATAAAGCCTGTTTGGTTTCTCTGTCAGTGTAGCAGCTTATGCTGCGGGACAGGACAGAAATGCAGCTCATGTGCAGGCCAAATTCCATCAACTGTTCTGCTTGTGCGTGCATCACAATTCCATCACAGGCAGTTGGAATCAGCAGCTGTTTGGCATTAATTTGCTTTAAAGGGGGTTGAATTTTTGCGCTGTGTTGAACAGAGATCAGGATATTTACTGTTGTTTCAACAAAATAATCCTAACTCAAGGCCCACTCACTAGCTCTTTTCAGAGATTTCAACTGTTTTCAGGGATGGTTCCGGAACTATGAAAACTAAGGCTGTCAAGCTATGAAATTTTTTGTTTTTTTAGATTATTTTTGGGGCTTTTCCACCTCTCATTTTTGACAGGACAGCTAGGTGAGAAAGGGGGAAGACATGCAGGAAATCGTCACGGGTCGGATTTGATCCCTAGACCTCTGCGTCGAGGCATAAACTTCTCAGTACACGTGTGCCTGCCCTACCCACTGAACCACCCAGCCACAATCGATTAAAATGTTTAATGGCGATTAATTCCATGATTGGGCATAGTTACCACATCATTAATCATAAATTAATTGCACATTTAATCTATTCTTAATGCACAAATTAAACACTTAAATGAATAAAGTGTCTTACTACTTTAATGTCTCTATCTACAGCACTTAACGAAAACCCACTCTTAAAGCTAGTTCACCTGTTACTTTCATTATGTCCTTCCTCCAAAACAGCAAGGAGTTGAGTATTCATTTAAACTAAATTATGAGTGGTGTGTTAACCGCGTGCCAAATTAACCAGCGCACACAAGGCCATGGAAAGAAGGAAATGAATGTGTGGAATGATTTGGACAAGGCTAATGATCTCAACATTTTTTACAAACGTTTTGACTTAGATTATGAAAGTAACGTGACCTGCTGCAGAGACCTATCTATGTCATTACCATGTGACCCAATACAGGACAGAATAATAATGAACCCTAATGCTTTCACCACAGTTTTTAAAAAGCTGAACAGAAATAAGGCCAGTGGGCCTGATGGTATTTCACCTTTTATTCTGAAAACATTTTCGGATGAGCTGACTCCGGCTTGGAGCCCTCTATTCCAACTCTCTGTCGATACATGTACCATCCCTACTATTTGGAAGACATCTGTTGTCATTCCTGTACTTAAAAAAGCCTGCCCACAGCATAATAATGATTATAGACCAGTAGCTCTGACATCAATAGTGATGAAATCATTAGAACATATAATCGTTGGTAATTTAAGAAGCGAGGAACAGCATCTCTTGGACCCTTACCAGTTTGCCTATAATAATGGCAACTCTACTCTTTCTGATACTCTGAACACAAGTACAGGTGCCCCTCAAGGCTGTGAAACATCTATAGAAATAACCACATTATTACATTTTCAGATGATGCAGCCATACTTAGTCTATACAAAAGACTCAGACATCGCTATCTATAAACAGGAGATAGAGGAGGTAGCGAAGTGGTGCAACAGGCATAACCTACCTTAATGTAAATAAAACCAAAGAAATTATTTTTGACCCCAGGTCTATTGGAGATCACAGCACACTCCAAATTGAAAGTGTACTTGTTGAGCAGGTAACAACATATATGTATTTAGGCGTACAATTAGTCTGTCAGTTGCAGTGGTCCCATCAAGTGGAGTATGTTTGCTCAAAGATAAGTCAGTGTCTATATTTTTTCAGAGTTCAAGGAGTGGAAAAAGATATCATACTACTGTTTTAGAAGGCAGCCATTGAATCTATTGTTCGTTATGGCATTATGGCTTGATTCGGTAACCTGTCCATTAAATTAAAATCACAGCTCCAAAACTTGATAAAAAGGGATGGAAAAATAATTGGCCAAATGCCACCAACTCCTCTTCAACTCCAGGAGCTCTTCGAGGAGGCGGTGAGGAAACAGGGTCTCAACATCACCCATGACCCAAATCACGTCCTGTATAGTGAGGATGAGCTGATGCGTTCAGGTTACCAATCTGCAAGCTTAACAGGTATACATTCTCATTTGTGCCGCTTTCAATCAAATTAATGAATAATAACAGCTAAGATGTGCAATGCCTGATAGGGTACTGGTGCAATATGTTTATATATATATATATATATATATATATATATATATATATATATATATATATATATATATATGGTGTGAGGTTTATTAGATGTTCATTGAAGCATTGGATGAGATAATGTATGATTATGTTTATATGTAGGTTAACTGTATGTTTATTGTGTGTTCATGTCGCCATTTGTTTCTCTCGAATGCCCAAGATGGCTTATCTTATTATCTTATCATATGACTGGTTGCTCACAGGCATTAAAAGGCTAATTTTTAAACAAAGTTCCACCATAAAGAGCTTCTGACGCAGTCACTCCACATGAAACACACCGGGGCTACATTCACTCTAGCTAACTTCACGGTGAACAGTGAGGCCAGAACAACTTCAAATTTATTTGTGTCCCCAAACGGCAATTGGGTGTGCAGCAAGCAGTGGTGGAAGAAGTATTCAGATTCTTTACTTCAGTAAAAGTACTAATACTACACTGTAAAAATACTCTGTTAGAAGTAAAAGTCCTGCATTGAAAATGTGACTTAAGTAAAAGTAGGTAAGTATCATCAGGTAAATGTACTTAAGTATTAAAAGTAAAAGTACTCAATGCTGTAAAATCCTCCCATTTTAGAATCTGGAAACGATCCAAACAGTTGTGTCAATCGACAGTGTGTTTAATGGTCTAATCATTTCAGCTGGACTCGTAGGCCTTTACATTGTTAGGTAGTTTCATTTATAATAAACCATGGTATTTTATAAAACTACATGTGTTTTGTGTGCAAAAATCTTAATGTGTAAAGTAACTAGTAACTAAAGCTGTCAGATGAATGTAGTGGAGTACAATATTTCTATCTGAAATGTAGCGGAGTAGAAGTAGAAAGTTGTCACGGATAGATAAGGCTTGAGATGCAGAGTTTGAAGTTTATTAAAGAAGAGAAAATCAAAAAAACAAACAAAGGGGATAGCAGGGCAAAAAAACGTACAAACAAGAAGTCCCAAAAGCATGCAGGCCAGGAAGCGAGGAAGCCAGGAATGAGCAGGCACACACAGTACACCACACCACTCGAAACCCACAAAAAACTCAGAGCAATACCTGACACCACAGAACAGCAAACCATGCACCACACGGAATGAACCGTAATGATCCCACAAGACACAAAGGAAACACAGAGACTAAATACACAGGCTAATGAGGAAACAAGGGACAGGTGACACTAGGGCTGGGGAACAGGTGAAACACATCAGACAAACACAAGGGCAGGAAAACCAAAAGACAGGAAGTAAAACCAGACAAGACTAGGGAGAAAAGACTTCAAAATAAAACAGGAAATGGGAAACCAACAGAAAACATGAAACCAACTAAACAAAGAAACTTGACACAGGGACTAGACGTGACAAAAGTGGCATTAAAAGAAAATACTAAATACCTCAAATTTGTACTTAATTACAGTACTGGAGTAAATGTACTTAGTACATTCCACCACTGGCAGCAAGTATAAACACATAAAAGACACATAAATACATACAAGGTATACATACAGTCATGAGCGGGGTTGGGTGGGGGGGACTAGAGTAAGCCTGAACAAAAGTAAAAAACTGGCACACAACCTTTAGTATTAGAACAAATAAATACAAGTACAAGGTGCATGGTTAGTAGCGTCAAGGAAGCCTACATGGGGTAGGAAAATTGCATATCAGCCTTATAAAAATGACACAATTATAATCAACAACAACATCCATTACATTACATCACCAACCCCTTTTGTCAAGGTCTTTGTTGTCCTCACACAGTCAACAGACTAAAATATATACCCAACCAAGAAATAACGAAAGAAAAGAACTAAAGCAGCCACGAGTTCAAAGATGACTCCTCCCCTGACCTATATTCCATATATTGGAGTACTTGTACCTGTTCCTCCTGACAGGTGGGCATCTTGAACAGCATCACCTATCTGTTTTAACCGAATATTCTCTGTCAAGTTCAGCTAAAAACACCAGATCTGCAGCACGTTACCATGCAGTGTCGTTCACTCGTAGGCTACCGACAATGTGCTCTTCACCTGTTTAACAGACTTTACCAGATAGCCCACTACTGTCCTGCTAGAATTACAGACATGTACTGTGCTAAGGAGTCCATCCTCCCGACTGTATAATGTACTTGCATGCTAGAGAATGTCTTCAGTTTTTCAGCAGACTAACTCAGGTCTTTTGATTGAATAAAGATCCTATATTGCGACATCTTGGTCTCCTTGAAGAATTCATTGATCAGTATAATCGTCAACCATTAAAGGGGCGCTATGCAGTTTTGGCAATTTCTTTTTTGCTCACAGGTTTCTCTATAGAGCTCCACCTACAGCTTCGGAATAGATATTTGGCATATATATATTTTGTCGTCAAAACTCGTTGGCGACTCTCCCCCCTCCCATCTTCTCCCCCTGGTCATGTGCATTTGTTTTCAAAGAAGGCGGCGAACGCACAGAGCCATGTCCGCTGAGGTTTTTATCTCCCGGGTCCGTAACATTATTCTTTTTTCATACAAGGCTGGACTACAATAGAGCTGTTTGGATCAGTTTGTGAACAGTGTTTTCTGTTGGAGATGAAGTCCCTTTGGGGTGGACATGAACAAAAAGATATATAACACTATAGAAGAGAAAAACCCAAAAAGCATAATATGAGCACTTTAACTACAAATGTTGAGGTACTTGTACTTTACTTGAGTCTTTTTTTTTAAGATGATTTTTTTGGCTTTTCCACCTTTATTTGACAGGACAGCTAGGTGAGAGAGAGGGGGAAGCCCTGCAGGAAATCGTCATAAGTCCGATTCGAATCCTGGATCTCTGCATCGAGGCATAAACCTCCAAGTATATGTGCACCTGCTCTACCCGCTAAGCCAACCCGGCCACTACTTGAGTCTTTTCTTTTCATGCCACTTTCTACATTTACTCCGCTACATTTCAGAGAGAAATATTGTACTTTTAACTCCACTACATTCATCTGACAGCTTTAGTTACTAGTTACTTTACACATTAAGATTTATTGCACACAAAACACGTTTTATAATTAATTAAACTACCCAACAATATATAGGCCTACAAGTCGAGCTGAAATGATAGATGATTAAACACTTAGCTGATTGACAGATCTGTTTGGATCATTTCCAGTTTCTAAAATAGGAGGATTTTTCAGCATTGACTACTTTTAATACTTTAAGTACATTTTCCTGATGATACTTACATACTTTTACTTAAGTAACATTGTCCATGCAGGACTTTTACTCGTAACAGAGTATTTTTACAGTGTGGTATTAGTACTTTTGAAGTAAAGGACCTGAGTACTTCTTCCACCAATAGGTCATGACTATGGGAGCTATTGTCCTGGTAGTGAAGTTGTCAGAGGTGAACCAAAAGTTGCTGTTAGCCCCTGGAAACAGGTGTGTTATAGAGTCCAGAAGTATCTCCCTGTCTTTCTCCCCAACGCCTCTCACTCTGTGTACGCTCCGTCATTTATCAGATCAATTACTGCTGATGGGAGTTCCTCCTAACAGGTAGTGAGGTGTCTCGGCACTAATTCATCCTGTCGCTTTGATGGATTGGCTTTGCTCTCTGAGCGTCGGGCCTGCAGCTCGGGAGGGGGAGGGCAGACCATCTATCAGGCCTCACAAGCCGTTACTTAAAACATTTGCTGCTCAGGAGGACGCAGACGTGCAGCTCTGCCATATTGATGGACAAGAGATTTCTGTGACCGCAGCTGTGGGTTTTGGGGGCGGACAGAGACGGACAGTCAGAGAGAGAAACCCTCAGATCAGCCAGTGCAGGAGAAGTTTCTCTGATTAGCTGTGATGCAGTGGGAATATATGTATGAACCATGAAAGGGCCTTCAGGTCTCACACTGTTCCCAAGTGCAAAGTGAAAACGTTTGAGTTTCTAATCTTGCAGTTAGAACAACCTCCTAGAGGATCTCAGTCGTACATCTTTAAAGCATCAGTTTAAAACTCTACTTTTTAACCTAGTTTTTGACTTGAGTGCTTTTGGCATTATTATATATTGTCTTATTTTATTACAATTATTTCGGGTTTTTTTCTCTCTCACTCAAAGTTCTTCTATCCTGGCATATGCCTTAATTTATAAAATGTTTGAATTATTTTTGCAAATACTATATGGTTGAAATAGCAATACTATGATATCCATCAACAATATGTTATTACATTGATTATATTACGTAATGTGTCTTCTGTGCATCTGCACATCAGTAATGTTTCCTGAACACTTTCTTTCAGAAACACAAATACCTGTAACTGTACACATTACCTTAATATGACATACTTGACATACTATATTTATAAAGTCACATACCTACCTGTGTATGGCATATTTATTTGTATACTTACATACATATAATACATACTATATAGAACTGTATATTTCATACCTTGCATTAGAGCTTGGCGATATGGAAAAAAATCTAATATCACGATATTGTTGACCAAATAACTCAATATCGATATTGCGGCGATATTGTAGGATAGACAATTGGTGCTTACAAAGAAATATTTACACAATGAGATTTTTGATAAATAATCATCATTAATGTGTATATAAAAACTAAGTGGGTAAAGGCAAATAATAGAAAAGCTAGAACAGTCTGGTAAGTTCAGAAAAGTACCTCACTTTACTGTAATCCAGCCATTAAAACCAGGGACAGATAACACGTGTGTCATATCACAATATTACAATATCCAAAATCTAAGACGATATCCAGTCTCATATCACGATGTCGATATAATATCGATATATTGCCCAGCCCTACCTTGCATATATTTCAATGCAAAGCTTATGCACAACAATTCGTATGAAATCCTACAAAATTACAGCGCCCATGGGCCGGCCGATTATGTGATGACCGGTCACATGACAGATAACGTTTAACGGTCTTTACACTAGAGCCCGACCGATAAAGGATTTTTAAGGCCGATATCGATACAACTATTTGGTTATTTCAAAATACGATATTCTGATAGATCGGCCGATATATATTTAAAAAAAAAAAATCCAGAAACACGTGACAAAACATACAGATTTCCCTAACATTAGTTATTTGTAGTTATTTATGAGTCTTCACTAAAATAATATAATAATGTTTGTTTGTTTTATTGTCACAACAGAACAGAGGAGCATCAAAATATATTAAAGTTCTGATACATAACATGTATAAAAATACAAACTTAAGATATGAAACTTAAAGTCCTTTAAACAAAAACACAATAACAAAAAAAAAATAATCAGAGTGTTGCCAACAGGGAGGTTGTAGAGCGTCCTCTGGTGGACAGACTACGCAACGCCAACACTCAGAACATGGTCGAAGGGTGTTTCGTCCGTTTTAATTTAATTTTTTAAATATTCATTTATCTGCCATTATAAATGCCGATACAGACAGTTTGGAAAATGCCTAATATCGGCTGATGATATCGGCTCTACTTTACAGTTAAGTTTAGCCGAGAAAAAGTGACTGTCCGGTACTAAGTTTAGGCATCAAAATGACTAGTTAACATTAGAAAAAAAGCGACAGAGATGCTGCGGCTGCAATTCTTCTTCTCATAAGTAGAAACTAATTGAACCTGATCTCTGATAATGTGAACTGATGCTCCCACCACTTTCAGTCATGTAACAGTAAAGCAGGATTGTCCTGAATTACTGCTCCTAGACGGTAATACATAGTAAAATTACTTTTTGAGTAATGAGTCCAGCATTAAATAGAGCTGGATGCAGTATTGCCGTTGCAGAATGTCTCCTGTACGTAGTTGCACATTCCCCAATAAAACTCCAGTTTATATCTGCGACTCAGCTGAAATTTAAAAAACTATTTGGCTCTAAGTTTCAAGTTAATGGCTCAAGCAGTAAAGCCATTCCATAAAAAAATGCATTGCAGTTAATTGGATGTGTTTTCTCTTGCAGATTTCTAACAGTCAGCATAAATGCAGAGTTTAGGCTGCAGCAGAGTAGGCGGAGAGGATGGGACAGGAAATACTGTACTGATAGTGTGTCCCCGCTGCAGAGCACCTACACACCGAGCAATGATTGACACACCCAAAGCATCTTTAACAACTTGCTGGCATGTCAGAGGAAAGAAGTAACTTGTTCCAAATGTTTAACACTTGAGCATCTTTCCATACATGCCCTTTTGTGCTCGCCCGCCTGCTGTTTCTCACCGACATAAAAAGCCCCTATCAATCATCAATCATGTACTATTATTAGTTAGACATTAGCACATCCTTAACTAATGTATTCCTCGCCCTGAAGGAATGTTTATGTATTTGACTGACTATTTCACACAAGGAAATATTTTTAATCATTAGCCTGAGGATTGTGTCTAATGAATCATGCAGTGAAATACAGCCGCTGCTCAGTTATTGCACGTTTTCCCCTCTCTCACTGTTTATTTAGCTTGTAATGACCAACAACGAAGCAGGTCACACACACACACACACACACACACACACACACACACACACACACACACACACACACACACACACACACACACACACACACAGTCCAGCTGAGCTCCATCAATGGCCCGTAGTGGGGAATGCGCGAATGGAATTGGCTCTCTAATCCACCCCTTTTTAAAAAGTTGGACTCAATCCTCAATGACTATGAGCAGCTCTCAGTCAGCAGGAGAAATACCCTGTACAGCTAATACTAGATCTGCTCAAATGACTGTGAAATACTTTGTCAAATCCAGCAGTTTAACTCTACAGCGTCACATCAGACAGTTTTGTGCCACATTTAAATATAGGAGTAATTCTGACTGTGCAGTGTGTGTGTGTGTGTGTGTGTGTGTGTGTGTGTGTGTGTGTGTGTGCATGTTTTGTCAAGGAGTTGTGGATCAGGCAGGCGAGATGCGCCACGGCTTAGTTCAACCCAGGGAAATGACTGATGTTGCCAAATAAAGACAGCTGTTTCTGTATGGATTAGTAATGTGTCTCACTCGAAATCATTGACTTATTGGTTGAGGATACAGCTTTTTATTGCAGAAACAAGCATGTAATGTGCATACTAAGGTGGGGTTTCTTTTTCTATTAAAGAGTCGGTTCATTTCAAAGAAGATTATTCTGCCGAAACATGGAACATACTGTAAATCAAGTTGTGAAACAAAATCTCAAATAGTGGCAGGAACCTTTAATTCCTGCAAATACTGAGAGAACCAGGCTTCTTATCATTTTTAAAGCTTTAGTGCGTGCATAACTTTTGTATATTAATGAACCTCCGTTACATTACGTACATGATCACAGAAGGTTTGTATCTTGTGGATGCAACAGTGTTGTTGTCATTACTTAGAATTCCTCATGGGGGAGACAGAAACTACACACTATAGCTTTAAGTCCCTGTTTTCTGATCTGCTCCGGTTTTAATTCGCTATTAATACAAAATGAACACCTTCTCCATGTTTACCTTTTTGTCTTGACTAATTAGTTCTCTTTTTTTATCGCTGCCACTAAACACTTCCTGCAAAGATGTCTTACAATGAAATCCTTACAGCTCTAAGGGCATAATTCCTGGTAAGCTTTTTATGTGGAACATCTACAGGTAGTGTTTAATGTTATTGACGGTGGCTTAACAGTAGAGCTGGGCGATATGGAAAAAATCTAATATCACGATATTGTTGACCAAATACCTCAATATCGATATTGCGGTGATATTGTAGGGTTGACAATTGGTGCTTACAAAGAAATATTTGCACAATGAGATTTTTGATAAATAATCGTCATTAATGTGTATATAATAACTAAGTGGGTAAAGGCAAATAATAGAAAAGCTAGAACAGTCTGGTAAATTCAAAAAATTACATCACTTTACTGTAATCCAGCCATTAAAACCAGGGACAGATAACACTTGTGTCATATCACGATATTACAATATCCAAAATCTAAGACGATATCCAGTCTCATATCACGATATCAATATAATATCTATTTATTGCCCAGCCCTACTTAGCAGTGATGGAGAAAACGTCAAAGTAGAATTAGATTTTTTGGGGGAACAATGTTTGTTTTGCACGAGTGAATTACAACTATAGAATAATCATTACACTGATTTACCATGTAAGCTATCAGTGTGCAGGTAATTTATTTATATATTAGATTTATATATAAGGACCAGCCTTTGTTTATACCGAACTGACCCAAACTGTGAGAAGCAGCCTTGAGGTTAGCTTCACCAATATGTACTGTACATCAACATCTTTTTAATTAATGAAATGATGGGATTTTTTTTTTTAGATCAATACCTGTCTAATGGTTCCAAATCATAGACGAGCATGTGATCCCTCAACTGACATTGAAGAGTAACTGTTTGTGCTGCCCTCTGGGAGTTCAGCCTCTCACCTTGTTGCAGGGTGTGTCAGTGCACCGTGACATCACTGTTGGCTGTGGTTTCAGCTGCAACGTTTATTGCGTATTTCTGAGAACAACCAACGACACCTATTAGTGATGCTGGTTTGTCCTGGTCATCCACTTCAAGTTCCTCGACACATATTCATAGTCTCGCACTCCCAGACTCCAGTTGGCTACTACAGATACATTCCTGGATAGGAGAAAAAAAAAACGCTCTGCGTTATTTTCATTTCTTTAACCAAGCCGCTGCATCAAGGACTAAGCCTCTTTATATGGGCGCACACTCTACCAGGTGAGCTACCCAGGCGCCCTGAAACTATTTTTTTGTAGTTTTGTCCATCTTATCTATCTGTTACGACAATGTTTTATTTATCAAGTTGATTGCTAAGATCCAACAATCAGAAGGGTTTTAAACATACTGGTAGGGATGAAAATTGATCAAGTCAAGTCAACTTTATTGTCAATTCTGAAATATGTGCAAGACATATAGAGAAATTGAAAATACGTTTCTCTCTGACCCATGGTGTAATAAGGACACGCACAACTAACTAAGTACAACTAAAAAGATATAATAATATATTATAATAAGTAATATGTAAAATACAGTAATACATTCTAAATAGTGCAAATGTAGGGGCAAAATCAAATATTACAGTAAACTACAGAGAAAGATATTGAAATATAAAAATAAAATATAAAATATAAAAAGGAGTTCCTGAGTGTCTTTATTATAAAGTGACTGGTGCTGATTCTGATGGGGGGGGGGGGGGGGGGGGGTGTCCAGAGAAAATGAAAATAGGACTATTGTATAGTTTTTATTTAAAAAATTCTTTAAAGCTAACAAATCAAAGTGGCAGTAAAGATACATTTAAAAGACAAGCCTTTATTCTAAATATTGTTTTGTTAACAAATGATACATACATGTGTTAGACCATCTCTTAATACTGTGTGTTCAGCGTCAAGCCCACTGGTTCCTACTGAAGACATAAATCTTTAAAAACGGCTCACAGTTATTTCATTCTTTAAAATGGCTCAGTAATTTACTATAACAGCTGTAGTTTTTAACAAATGCTACTCAAACAGGAAGAAATAGTGCATGTATTGGGGATTATTTTCAGTGGCGGTGCTCTAGTGAGTATTTGTGGCAGCAAGACGGTGTAAGTGGGGTTGAGTCAAATAAACTACAGTGTGTGTAGTCATGGTAATGAAGGAAAGTGTCACCCAGTGCAATGGTGTGGCTCATTGATGTGTTTTTATACGTTTTTGGACAACAATGGTGCTCTATGGCACAGAGGAATAAGATATATCAGGCTTTAGTGTTTTCTGTTTGCTATACACATGCAGTGACCCCCTTTCACCCTCTCTCTCTCTCTCTCTCTCTCTCTCTCTCACACACACACACACAAACACACACACACACACCACCACCATGCATTTACACAGTCCAACCCTCTTCCTCTCTGGCCTGTGCAATTAAACCTTGCATTTCCCATCAGTCGGAGGATGTCAGCCAGCTGCCGTCCACTGTGATTAATGTTACACAGCGTCAAGCTGAAAGGCACACTGCGAGGACAATGAGCATTTTAGATGGACATTATTCCTACAAAAGCCCCATCGTGCTGCAGGACAATAGGCGAGGTCTTGACACAGTCAAAGTCAACCTGTGCACCTTTTGTTCAAATATGTGTCTGTTTTTTGAGCGAGGGCTCTACAAATGGGGAGTTTAGAAACATGGACAATGTTGCAAATTGGTTTTATTCTGATCCTTGTTATGCATGCGAGTTTGAGCAATGGTGACCTACAACATGAAGGGGAATTGGATTTCTTTTCAAATATATAAGGTTACAGAGGAGATGACACACTTCTGCACTCATGCCAAGGCAGCAGCAGGGATGTAGCACAAAATAATGCCATCTACACAGACTTTCTTTTATTTGTTGCTCTGCTGGCAGTAGAGCATAAGGATGGTTAGTTGATACAGCATTGTGTTGTCCATCCATCTGTCCAACTTTGGTTCAAAGCAAGATATCTCAACAAAGTTCTGTTCACTGTGGATATTCATGGTGCCCGAAGAATGAGAACATTTTTGGGACCCAATGACCGTTCTTTTCCTTTTCACCAATATCAGGTTAGAATTTATCTTTGACCAACAATTTGGTCCATGACAGAGTATCTGAAAAAGCAATATCTGCATTCATACAGTAGCAGTTTAAGTGGCTATCCATGTTCCACAGAGAATGAGTCGTAGTTTTGAATTTGGTGGACCTTGAGCCTTCCTCAGGGCATAATATCAACTTCTACAATCTAAATCTAATGGGTAGATTACCATGGAATTTGCTAAGCACATTCATGTTTCCTAGAGGATAACCCCTTTTAGATTTTGGACACTCTGTGACCTTTTGTCAGTCTCCACCATCAGGACAGTCAACTTAGCACACAGGATATCTTGTAAGCTAATTGGAAGGTTGCCATGGAATTTGCTCTGCATGTTCATGCACCCAAGATGAAAAAAACCTTGTATTACAACGACAAACTTACCTTTATAATGCCCACTATAGGTGAGGCTCAAAGAATAGAAAAATCATCAACTGTTTAATTTGTATTTGATTCATCCAACACTTTTATGGGGTGTAATAAGCACTGACGCTTCGAGAGGGCACTACAAAGACTTTACCCTGCTATTACACTAACTGGAAAAGTGTTACATTGTGCATGGCAATGCCCTTATTTTTTAATGGGGGTTCGTTTTTTCACCACGTTTTGTGACCCAAGCTCGATTAATTTAAACTTTGAGAACCAAATATGCTGACTTACTCAACATGTTGAGTAAGTCATGTTGAGTGCCCCATTTGGGCATTCAGGTATGCCCATTTGGGCATACCTGAATGCCCAAATGTGGGGTGAAATATGGGGTTCTCTGCTTCTCTGCAAGAATTCTTTCTTTACCTGTTTTTGTAATCTCAAAACAATGAATTATACAAATGGGGATAATGGCACGCACATTCAGACTGATTCTCAAAAGCATTTTTGGTGTTACACTATGGACTAGAGAGAAAAACCTGCCTATTTTCACACCTACGCAGACCTTGTCAATCGCAGGTTAAGTGGCAGTGGTTGTCAGATTACAGTGTTTTAAGAAAGTTGCATTTATTGTCGGGTTTGAGACGATGCTACACGATCCAACAAGCATTTTATCTGAAGCATACTGAGGTATGAAAGACAAGTTGGTCTTATTGAGTTACATTCATACCATGTAAGAAGTATCTGTTCCTTAGGTGAGAGGTTGTTACAGGGATATAAACATAAATGACTGCTTTTTACTTGTGGTCATATTGGTGATTTGAACCAAAAATCATAAGACGTTTGCCCTCCTATTCGTTTAACACCTCACTGGACAGCTGAGTGTGCATTTGGTTTCCCATTTCTCCCTTACATATATGGTTTGCGTCATTTGTAGGTCATTTTGGTGCTCTTTCTTTGACATCTTGTCACAGTGACAGCCTGTCTTCAGTGATGTTACCAGTGCATACTCCACTGCCCCCAGACATACCTGCCGGCAGCCCAAAACCCATCTGAAATGGATGGGTGACTTTTTAACAGGTTTGCTACAAGCCATACCTCGACAGAGTGCTTTGATACAATGACATTGCGTGGCCACTCAGTCGGTACAGAGCCGCTGAAGTGAGCAGAGATCTGATATGGAAATAAAGGGCCAATTAGTCCCTCAGGTAATGGATAACAGCTCATGTTCCTCCTCTGCTCTGCTTTGATGACACGGAGAGAGACAGACAGACATGGCATGAAATCCACAGCATGCCGTTCACTTAGCAGCCTCCACCCTCTGGCTTCAGAGGCGACACAGGCCTTTGATTTTCCCATTAGCAGCCGGAATAGAGGAACCACTGCCTAAACCTACCTGGCTTATGATGTTCAGAAATGAGCAGTGAAGATAGCTTTAACCTAACCCGAATCCCCTCCCCCACCTCCCCTCACACTGGGGCTTCAGTCAGCCTGATAAGGGCTAATCTCAGGCTAGCTGCTGTTCATTTACAGCTGAACTTACTCAGAATCCACATTAATGTTGTGTGGTGGGCTTTATATCCCCTCCTCTTGGCCTCTCAGACGCTTCTGCTGCTCTGAGATGCAGGTGAGCACTTGGTTGGAGTCATTGGAATGAAAATGAACTACCCACAGTAGTGTGATTAAGTGCAGCTAGGCAACATGCTTTGAATAGGAAGCAGCTGGTGTGAATTTAATTGGAACAGAATGATAAGGCTGGCTAAAAGCATTCTATTGGCCGTCACTTTGATTCTATTAATAATAAAAGGCTGTGGGAATACTTTCAATTTATGACTTCTGAGAAGTGATTTGAAAGTGTTTATCTCCAGAGTTTTCATTATTATTAAATCATTTTGCCTTATTTCTTGTATTTATACAAGTCTTCTTGCAATAATTTCTACATTGCACATGACGACAGCAGTGAACAACATGCTACTTCATCTTTATTAGAATATTTATATTCTCCTAAATATTCATGATGTTCTCCTCATGAATTAACACATTACATTTCTATTTATTGTGAAACCAAGACCAAGAGTCTACAGCTGTAGTAGTGACTCTGTTAGGCTGTACTGAGGCACCACATTTGCCAATAAGCACTAAACAAATAATGCTGCTGAGGCTGATGGGAATGTCATTAGTTGTGTTGGCAAAGTATGGAACAAATGTCGACCTGATGATGGCACTAGATGTAGAGTTTGTGGAACTCCTGTTCCAAATGTCATGGCAATCCATCGATTACACTCCACAAATGTGGACCTCATGATAGCACCTGAGAAAAGTGAGAAGGTCACCAAAGTCAGTAGGAATCATCCTCTGAAAACCATGAATGTTTGGATTACAAAACATACAAAGGATGTTGTGATGGTGTGGACATTTCTGTTGCCCGTTTTGTTCATTTCTATTGCCTTGTTTAGTTATTTCTGTAGGTTTCTTGTGTTTGTATATTTATTCTGTATTTTTTCTGTCGTGTAAATTTACCTTGTGTTGTGTATTTACCGGATTATGTTCTATTTCCTGTTTTATTTTGACAGTCTGTGTTCGATCTTGTCTTGTCTACTTTTACTTTCTGTTTTCCCACCTTGTCTGATTGTCCTGCCCCGCCCTAATGTGCTTCACCTGTTGTATCACCTGTCCCTCGTTTGTTCATTACCCCTTGTATTTAACCCCCTTGTTTCCTTTGTCTCTTGTCAGAAAATTTTTGTGTACTCGTGCCACATGTGTGTAGCTCTCTGCGTTCTTTCCTGTGTGTTTTCCAAGCCTTTGTTCTGCCGTTGTTTTTGTTTTATTAAAATATCATTGAGCTCTCACCATTTCCTGCCTGCTGTATCTCTCTGCATTTGGGTTCTCCATCTCTCACCATGTCACAGATGTGTGACTACTTTCTCTGCTCAGGATGCCATATATTTGCTATATATTTACATAGCAATCAGTTGTTTGCTGCCATATTAATGTCCTGAATGTCGAGTATAGCCCGTTTAAGGTTACATGCTATATGCTAGCACGTCCCAGTTAGATAGTAAATACCGTAAACATATTCTTTGTAAATCTTTACAATTAATTAATTACCAAGCAGGCTTGCCTTAATGCACAAGAATGTTGTCAAGACCAAGGGGGTAAGCTTCTCCTCCCAACGCGTACCTCCTATGTCGCCATTTTGATGCTAACAAGCACTCACCCCACGTTAGCATCCCATCGACTGCCATTCATTTTGACGTCACTTTGACAGCAAATAACTTTACATCTGAAGTGTTTAAAGACTTTATTTGTCCATTGTTTATTTCTAAAGAAACACGACAATGTATGAAAGGCTCCATTACCTTGTACCTCACGTTATGGCTCCGTAGCAGACGTTTTTGTAAAAATAGGCTAACGATTGTGTCATAACCACGCGACTTACTGTCGCATAGTAGAGGAATTACCGTATAGTACGGGAGAAGCTCTCAGGCAGTTTGGACTTACTGTTGAAGTTGAATTACTAATGTTAACTAGCATTTTAGTGAGCAATAATTAGCCTGTGCCTATGTTATCTCCTTACATATACCTACGCTCTCCATCTCTGCTAGATTGGGAATGATTGAGATTTCTCTTGGCACTGCTACCAGAAGACTTCCAACTTTCAGACAGGTTGCTCACATCACATCTACATCGTCTCTCTCAGTTGGAGGCTGCGCAGTAACACTTAGCCATCACCGGAAAAGTGCTTCTAATATCCTTTACTGGTCTCCGTCCAGAGCAACGGGATCAGGTGGTCCCTTATACTGTCTATGGGCAAGACTAGCCATTTTCAGTTTCGCTTGCTAGCTTAGAGGTTGGTGTTTCCCATAGCAAAGGGATTTTGAGAACAGCAACACACAGATAGCAGAAGGGTCGGGGCAATGCCTGACATTGCGCTGGATGTCAGGCTTTATCCCAGAAATGTACTTCCTTTGCACCAGACTAATGTAAGTAGGGGCCTAAAATAAAACCTTTGTGAGTAAAAAGTCAATACCATATTAATACACCATAACAAGCATAGACATGAAAACATGTGTAAAAAAAAAAGAAAAAGGCTATACTTCAGTCTGCTCTGTCTGCAGTATCTCATCCACTGTCGCTATCTTACACACATCCTATACACAAGCACAGCGCGCTAGCTTGGCTAAGGTAAGCATTTCTTACTACGCCAAGTGGTATTGTCACGACTTTTGTTTAACAGTTTCTTAGCAAACTGTTTCCTGCACATTGTCAGGTAAATAAGAATACAGCTAGTAGAAGTTTCTATATGAAGCCTATGCTGATTCTATGACAGCCAAAGGGCTAGGTAGCTGTCTCCATGAAGCTCCCAGCCAAGCTTGTATCACTTGCAATGCAGTTAGGAAACAAGAACGAGCTAATTAATGATAACTTAAGCATTTTGACTACATCCTGTAACACCCTTCAGTGCCCTGCTATGGCATGAACTACTATGACTACCATTTGTAGTCACTGTTCCATTATCTTTGTGACTATTATTGCCACTGTTCATCACATCCCCATCCGACACCGCCTACCAAGAGCCTGGGTCTGTCCCAGGTTTCTTCCTAAAAGGGAGTTTTTCCTCACCACTGTTGCATTAGCCTCTGCAAATGATCGCTCTTGGGGGAATTACTGGAATTGTTGGGTCTTTGTAAATTATAGGGTGTGGTCTAGACCTACTCTATCTGTAAAGTGTCTCGAGATAACTATTGTTATGATTTGATACTATAAATAAAATTGAATTGAATAGATTTATAGTGACTTTACTGTTGTAAACTTTACTGTTTCAGTTTTGTCATGTCTTGGTGAACCATTTGTTCTTATCTGCCATTTCCAAAAATAGCCATTCTGTGATGGTTACAGTTTTTCTTATTTCCCTTTCTCTTTTAAAAAAACTACTGTGGCTAAGCCATACAGTCCTGTAGTTATGGTGGATGCTGATAGCAGATTGCATTTCTAGTTATGAATTACTCCAGTCTGCTCCCCAAGCCACATTTAGTTTTTAATTGTCTCAGCCTTGTGCCTACATTGAATCAGACTTGGTCTCTCGCACTGTTGTAGGTTGACTGCTCTCAATCCTGCTAAACAAGATTATATGAATTTAAAGTGCTCATATTGTGCTTTAGGCTTTTCTCCTTTCCTTTTATTGTGTTATATATCTTTTTGTGCACATTATAGGTTTACAAAGTGAAAAAGCCCAAAGTCTCCCCCCAAAGGGACTTAACATCTCCAACAGAAAACACTGTTCACAAACTGCTCCAAACAGCTCTATTGTAGTCCAGCCTTTACTTCAGAGACAAACGTGGTCACTTTGGAACACACGTTATAATGCTCGCCTAGCTGCTAGCATGGCACGCCCTCATACTCTGCTTCTGACTGGCTAGTAGTCCTTACCTAGGTACTGTCAGGACACGCCCTCATACTCTGCTTCTGACTGGCTAGTAGTCCTTACCTAGTTACTGTCAGGGCACGCCCTCATACTCTGCTTCTGACTGGCTAGTAGTCCTTACCTAGCTACTGCGCATTTGCGACTTCCAACAATATTCCAGTTTTTTTTTTTCAAATTAAACCATGTAAACCTATTCTGATATAACCTCTAAATACAATTATGAACCTGAAAATTAGCATAATATGACCACTTTAAATTCATTGATTAGTTGGATGTTGAAGGGTGTAGATAGGAGTTCCAACAGGTCTGCATAGCTTGTTGATCACAAAAAAAAAAAAACTCTCTTTAAGCATTTGGAAATACATGTATACTGTTTGTCTATTTTAGACCTCTGGCATGTTCAGTTGAAATATAGTATATGGTATCCCAGTGCATACTTTGCTCTGTGAAGTAGCCCTCCTAACCCAATAACATTAATGGTAGCTCTGTTATTCGCTGTTCACAGAGTAAGTCATGCATTCACAATATTTGGCCCTGGAACTGGAACCCCCCAAATGAAACAGAGCCATCATTAGCAATATTACCTACAGTGGCGGTTCTGGGGGGGGGGTGGCACAAGGGTGGCCAGTGCCCCTGTAATGTTAATTATGCCATGTATTTTTATACTGTTTGAACCCTACCTTTTATCCCCAAAGAGGGGATATTATTCATGTCAAATGATAAATAAAATGTAGAAACAGTGACTGAGTATTCTTGTGCTTATTATTATATGTGTATTGTTAGTCAAACCTATGGAGGGTTGGTGGTATGTAACACTCCTGCTTATTAAATTTGGTACCCCTAAAATCACATGTGGCCCCTCCGTTTGAAATGGTCTAGAACCGCCACTGCCTACGTCAGTGCTTTTCTTGCTATAACAAGTAAAAATGATGTTGTTTTCTCTGCCAGCTGTTTCATTTCATCATTGAATTGTATAGACAAATGTAGGCTCAATAATCACTGCCTCAAGTTGAAAACTGAGGGCAAAGTGAGCAGAGAAAAGAGTTGGTTTGTCAGAGGATTGTCACTGAAAACGGCTGGTGCTGCTGCTGCTCGTAATAAGGTTGGTGAGAGATGGGATATGCTATGGTAATACATTTATTTAATATTTAGACTATTAATATACAACAGTTACACACTATATATTATATTTAACATTAATGTATAGCACCTTTTACAGAACAAAATCACAAAGTGCTTCACAAAAAGATAAAATATTTTAATAATTAAAACAAGTCCCAAAAACGTTAAAAGAACAAACAAAAAAAGAATAAAATAACAATAGAAACAAAGTAAAAGCAGTAAAATAAAACTTACAAAGAAAATTACAAACTTGAGACAAAAGCCAGTTTACATAGGTGAGTCTTCAGCTGCTTTTTAAAAGCGCCAACAGAGACCACAGAACATGAGTGATAATATCATAGCTTACCGATATGTTGACAATATGTCTCAAAAGGGGCCCAAACACTTTATTTTGCCATGGGATCTACTAACAGGTTAATCAAACCATGCTCATTTAATCATAATACAGTAATAAAAATCACACTTGATTATGAAACAATCAACAGTTGCAACCCTCATTTAATCATTTCAGTTTCCCGTTTTTATCTTCAGAGCACCACTGCAACCAGGGCTTTAAATTAACTTATTTGATCATTAGCCAACATGGCTAGCAGATTTATAAAGTTACCAGCAAATCAGACTTTCCACTAGCCACGTTTGTTTGTTTTTTCCTAACTTACTTACTACATGGTTCGTCTTCAGCGTAGCCCGTAATCGATACCGCACGCTGGGCGCGTATCTGATGGTTGTATGTCACGACATAAGTGTTCATGGGAAATGTAGGATAAGTACAACAAGACAGTGTTGCCAGATGAAGATTACATTTGCAAGCCAAACACACACAACACTACCCAAATCTGGCAACATTTCTGCAGCCAGACGATTCAAACATCACCGGCCAAATTGGCTAATAACTTTACAATGTTATAAAGTTAATTTTCACCCGCATTTGGAGGGTTGGCGGGTGTCAATTTAAAGCCCTGACTGTTCACATTCAGATAGGGCTTCATTTAGAATTGCTGATTCAGTGAATGTGCATCAGTGCATGGGAACTGAATCCCGCCCCACACCCCCTCCTCTTCCTCTTTAATGCCCCCTCTTGACCTGACAATCAATGATAGACAGTAGCAAACTGAAAAACATTTCTGAAATGCAATTACAGGCAGCCAATACAAAGAGCTGGAGTCAATCTGTAACTACATCTTTTTGGTCTCAGCTGAGTTATTTATGCCTTCACCACTTACATCATATTGATTACAACTGGCCATAGGTGTGAGATGAGGTCCTGGCTTCAGTGGAAGCAAAAATGGTGGTTTATTGGATTCTGAATTTAATTTGATTTCAGTCAACAACTTTGCATAGTAATGAGATGTGGAGCTGTGGCTGTGCTCCTGTGGCTCTCTCTCTTTACCTCCCCACACAGGCCTCAGGTCAGCTCCGGCCCACTCTCAACCCAGCTCTCAGCATCTCTGTTCTTCAGATAACAACAAACTTAATAATGTGTTTAAGAGAAAATCAAATAAAGCAGCAGATCATATTGCTGAATATATATTTTGCATGTCTCAGGGTCTGAGAAGAAGTCGAGGGTTTGACACAGAGAGTGTTAAGGATCATTCCAAGTAAACTAACTTTATCAACCCTTTAGTGCTGACGTAAATCCTTTCCTGCCAACTCTGTTTTGTGCTTTCCTCTTTCACTCATCCAGACCATTTGTAGACATAGACTGCCGCTGTATAAGAGCGTAAAGATCTGCATAGTGAGGAGGTCTTTCAACAGGGGAGAGGAGTTCATGTCCAGGAAAAAAGTTAAGGGAAAACAGACTTTCACCCAGGAAAAGGGTGTTTGTGTCCCGGGAGTACTACTTCAGCGGGGCCGGTGTTTTAACTAGACATGGTCTGATAGTATTTTTTTGCTTCCTGATTCCGATTCCTGAATTGTGTATCAGCCGATACCGAGTACCGATCCGATACCAGTGTTTATTATGTTTTAACAGCTGTCTACTACTATCCCTGTATGGATGTGTTATGATTTATATCACTGTTGTATGGTCTGACTCAGGTTAAATTCTTTGTGAAACATGAACAAACAAGCAATGAACACCGTAAAACGTTCTTTTATTATCCAGTTTGACAGTGAGTCATAACGGAAAAATAACAAAAAAGTAGATTTTCTTCGGGGCTAAAATACGTGGTATGGGATCAGTGCATAATCTCCGGTACTTTCCGATACCAGCATTTTGGGTGGTATCGAAGGCTTTTCCGATTCTGGTATCGGTATCGTTACATCTCTAGTTTTAACCCAAACAACAATCTTTTTTCTAATCTTAACTTGTTGCTTTGGTTCCTAAACAGTCACCTTTTGTCGGCTAAACTTTATGACAATGGCCGCTGAAACAACTGTAACCTTACACTTCTCAGTACCTGTCTCACAGTCACCTTTTCTCGGCTATATTATTTTTGCTGTACTGAAATTTTATGGAATGATGACATAACTTTTGTGAATTTGTATATTCCATGTACATGTAAAAATGAGTTACATATATTATGTCTCTGTAGTTGGGGGGGTGTATCTGAAGAATCTTACTTATATGGAAGTGGATGTGTCTTATTTAGTGATGAGCATGTGTTAAGTGAGGAGGAAACAACATCCCTGATGTATTGAACCGATTTGTGAATTAGACTAATGCTAAATTTGTAATCAAAATAATTACACTAATCCGTGTGTGTGTGTGTGTGTGTGTGTGTGTGTGTATGTATGTATGTGTATATATATGTATGTATGTGTATATATATATATATATATATATATATATATATATATATATATATATATATACAGCAGCAGACTACCTGAGGAACAAAACATCCTTTATCTCTGAGTTCAGCTCAGAAGTTAGGGGAATACTATAAACACACTAACTCCTTGAAAAGTTCATAAGGAACAAATATTAGTTTAAACTGTGCTCAAAACTGTATTATCCTCACCTTTCACACTCTGGGGGATCATAGATAAACTCTTTAAGATGCTTGTATCACAGAGTAGTCTCGATTTGCCAGACCCTCCTCCAAAGTGCGTTGAAGGAGGGCCTGGCTACTCCACATAGCATTCGGGGATGGGAGCAAAACATGCTCTGGTTTAATGGCATTTCTTTAAACCAATCACAATCATCATGGGCAGCGCTAAACTCCACACAGAGCCGCTGCAAAATAGTCGTGCGAGAGAAAACTCAGATTGGACAGATATTCTAGCTAGCTGTCTGGATTTACCCTGTAGAGATCTGAGGAGCAGTTAACCATAGTTATCATAAATAAGAGGAAGGGGACGGATATCCGGCCTAAATGAGTGAAATCCGATAGAATTTCCATTGGCAACGAAGCACTCCCGTTAGTGGAACGTCAAGGATATAGACTAGGCAATGCCAGACTAAGTCTGAGTTAACAGCAAAAAAGGCTGACTGTCTGAGGTTAACAATCAGACAGAAAACACTATTTAATGACAGCGAGAGGGAAACAACCGGAGCTAGTAAGCGTTAACATCTCTATGCATAGAAGTCAAAATGCTAATGTGTTGCTCTCTATTAGAGCCTCTGAGTAGCCTGAGAGATTATACTTAACATCACACTAATCAAACACTAATTACACAAAATAAAACAGCCTTTGCAGATGGCAACATAATTAACAATTAATTTGTGTTTCATTCAACTAATGTTAATATGCATATTTATCTCATTTCCATGATGTTTCATGACTCATTGTTTGTTTTATCCTTGAGACTGAAGAAGCTGCAGAAACAGCTCATTATGAATAATGAAGCAAATAATGCCACACATTACACGCATACTGTACTTTCAGCTGCGAGTTGCAGTGTGAATAATTCAATGCAATTTGTATAAGTAATACTCCTTTATAATGCATCTTTTTACTAAGAGGAGGAACTGACAGAAGGTGCAGAAGTGGTTGCTTAAAAGCATCGGAGGCAATGGTGGGAATGGGGCTGGCGGCGTGTGCTGGGGGAATTATTGCT